>NDGN011522002.1:1308-19612 GCA_002564285.1 Tympanoctomys barrerae | reverse complement strand
CACATGCTGTTCTGCAGCCAACAAACACAGTCGCAGAACTACTCAAGCCTTTGGATGATTCCATGCCTGGAGAGCTGAGGTGGCTTTTTGGTATAGCCGCGGATGGGGTGACTGCCGCGGCTGGCTTCCTGATTTTACTACTAAGATTAAAATGCTCACTTCTCAAAGTGAAATTGTGCACTATGTGATCTATAGAGGCATGCTGGACAAACCACCTGAGCACATTCTATGGGTAGCGACTCGCATTGTTCACTACCTCAGGGCCCTTGTCCTCGCCTCGCACCTGGCCGTGCAGCTCCACAGGGAGATGAACCCAGAGCACTTACGCTTCTGTTAAAATCACTGGCTAGAGAGTCTGAGTTATGAGACTTACTCCAGAGATGGCTGCAGTCCCCCCTGGCAGCATACTTCCCTGACACAGAATGCGTCACAGAACTTGCTTCCTTCAGTGACGTATGCAACCTGCTCAGTGGACTTGACCTGCTCCTTCGTGGAGAATGACAGCTGTATTCAAGTTGGGAGATAAAGTGGGTGCATGCAGAGGCAAAATGTAATTATGGGGCAATAAATGAGCCTTGGGAATTTTGACATATTTCAAACATTAGGACATGTTTTGATAGAGACTGATCCTGCTCTTCTTTCTCCTAGCTGGGGCACACTCATCTGTCTTTGTTTACTTCGAACATTAGTCCTCAAGTACATGGAGACTGAACCCAACTAGGAAGGAATGGGTCTGTGATCCATATTTTAATAATCCAACAGAATCAACTTTGTCTGTGCTAGAAGACACTCAACTGCTAAATACTGACAATGCCAATAATGTTAAAAGTGTGTCTGAAGGGTCCTTTGGCTTGGCCCAGGGCCTGTCTGGAGAACTCAGGGGACTGGAGGCAGTGACAGTGATGTCCTTGATGTCCTTGGAGTGGCAGTACTGGCTAAGCTTCTCCTGGGTGAGGTATGGGTGACACGACATCATGGCAATACGTGACTGATGAGAATTTTCTTTTTTACTTATTTGATCTGTCCAGATGTTTGTTAAATGCCAGGATCCTTGCTAACATTGAGGATGCAATAATAAAAACAATAGAAAGTAATAAAAAAAAGTGTGTCTGAGACAGTGTCAAGCCCCCATATGCTCTGGATGGAAGTCAAAGCAGAATATCTTGAGATTTCCACAAAAGCACTGAAAAGCCTGTTTCCTTATCCACCACGCCATCTCTGTGAAGCAGGGTGTGCGGCAGTGACAGAGACCAGAATGTGATTAGAGGGTAGATTGGAAGCACGCAGCACACTGCAAGAGTCCCTATCTCTACAGAGGGGACTGCTGAAATGCTAGAAAACAAGTCCAGCTCCCATCAATGCTGCATTATAGTGAGTTGTGTATGCTTTCCGTTATATATTATGGTGTAATAATACTTGAGATAAACTGCAAAGTGAATGTGAGGGGCTGGGGATAGCTCAGCAGTCTGAGCACCTGCCTGGCAAGCACAAGGACCTGGGTTTGATCCCTGGTACCGCAGGCTGTGCCAGGCCTAGAACACTAGGTGCATCGTGCCAGCCACTGAAACTGGACATGGTGGCACTTGTCTGCAACCCCAGCACTGGGAATGCTGAGACAGGAGGATCACAATGAGTCTGAGCTGCTTAGTGAGACTGTACCAAATCAATCAATAAATTTTTAAGATTTTAAAACATGAAAAAAGTGAATGTGAGGCAATTGAATCATTCTGCAACAATCCGCATCCCATTCATGGAAAAATTGTCTCCTGTGAAAACAGTCCCTAGTGCTAGAAAGGTTGGGGACTGACACACTAGTGGATGCCTGTGTGCTCGCAAGTGGCAGAGGTGTGTCTGCTTTGCTCACTGCTCTGTCTTCGGTGCTTATGAGGCCAGGATGAAAGAAAAGTGCCGCAAACAGGAGCTGGAATGCTGGGTGACTAATCCCTGGGGTCGCCAGAGGCTGTCGCTGGTGGAGCTGCATCAGTGACCAAAGGTGACTCTTTTATACTAAGGAAAAAAGTTTTCATTTAGTATGAATGAGTGTTCTGCTTTTCCTGGGAAGTACTGTTTGGTGCTTTGGGTGCTAGTCTAATAATTAGTGGGTTTTCCACTCTCAAACGTGCTGTTTTCAATGGCCACCCTTCTTGTATTCCATGCTTATTATATTCCAAGGAAAGTTGTGCCCTGGGTGGCTTGCAGCTGTCTATGACCAGGAGGGAAGCTAGTCCTTGAGTGTAGGTAAGGACATGGCCAGTGGACAGGATGGAACAGAGAGCTCTGCATGTCCTGCTGCCCTGGAGGGGACACTAAGTCAACCAGGGCTGAAGCTTGTTATGTTCATCGAAGAACGTGTGTCAGATCAGTCTTTTGGGCAGCAACCACTGGACAGAATGTGTTTCTTCAGTTTAGGCCCACTTGCATTCGAATGTTGGTTATATAAGGTTAAGATTCTCTCCCCATTTCTTATTATCCATTTTTCATTTTGCTTCTTACACTGTTTGCATTTTGGGCTTTTCAAGTAAGAGAAACCATGTGGTATTCATTGAGCGAGATCTTTTGCAAATGGAAAAGGCCCCAAGTGATGGAGGAAGGACAGGAGAGGTAGAAGTAGAAAGAACTGAAAGATGTGTTACATGCGTGTTCCAGCTTTCCAGGATGAATGTTTCCCTCCACCTGCCGGACCTAGTGCTTGGCTTCTGACAAATAGAATGGAGTGAGTAAATGGGGTGATTAAGCACACCTCTGCAATTCCAGCTCTCTGGGAGGCTGAGGCAAGAAGGTCTCAAGTTGACGGTTTAGGGTGCATAACTTAGCAAAACCCTGTCCCAAAACAAAAATGAAAGGATATGGGGGTGTAACTCATTGGCGAGCACTCTTGGGTACAATCTCCCATACTAAAAAAGAGAAAAGAATGCAATGATAGAATATGGTAGACACGATGGGATGTCCCGCACAGCCCAAGTCCACACAAGGACTATAGTTTCCAAATTTAGCATCTGCCATCAGTGTCTCTCTTTTCCACAGAGCTGACCCTGGAGGGTGCAGGCTGCATGTTGTGCTGTGGACATTCCTAACATTAGCCCCTTGTGCCAAGGAGCTGGCATCGCTGGAGGCTGCTGGGGTGACTGGAAAGCAGACGCTCTCTCTCTCTTTCCACCAAAGAGGACTGTAACCCTCACTGACACCTTGATTAAGCCTCCAAAAGATCCGAGGCCAGAGGACAAGTCAACCTGCACCCAGATCAGAACATATACAACTTTGACATCATCACATTATGTTTTAAGCTCAGTTTGGGGGTAATTTGTTATGCAGAAATAGTTAATTAATACAAGGAATGGGGGCATCATTTTCCAAAGCATTCCAATTTGAATGCTCTAAATTGGATCACTCTCTTGTGCATTTGAAGGGGAAGTGGATCCACTGGAAATGTTCTGGAACCCTGAATGGCCACTACCTGAACAGCGCGTTCCAGTTCTGTCTCACACATTATGCCCCTGGGGACATCCATGTACAGAGAGAATGGAACGAAGCTCTACATGCTTTATAAAACTGAGGTTTGCAAGTGCAGGAGAAATTCTCTGGAGGTGTACATGGCTGATACAGAGAGATTTCAGGAACTGGCCTGGGAAATAGAGTGTGCATTCTACTACCCCCAAATGCACCCAACACATTGATCATCAAGTCCTGGCTTCCAAAATAGAGAAATGGTGTTGTTATTGACAGCATAGGCAAGCCCCAGCATCAGACAGTAGTGTGGTAGTTAAGAGTGCAGGAACTGGAGCTGAACTGCCTGCATCTGAATTCTGATTCTCCTGAGTGCAAGCTGTGCAGACTTCATAGGTTACTTCCTTTCCTTAATTTCTCCATACTTCAGTTTTCCCCCTTACATAATGGGAATCGCAATAATGCCCTTTTTTCAGTGGCTGGCTCAGCCCGCCCTGAGGGTGGGGCTGGCGTGGCATATGGTGCCTGGGATCATCAAACTGCGGTCCCTGCGTGCTTGCCTAAGCAGGTGCTTTAGACCGCTGAGCTATCTCGCTGGCCCCATAAAACTATTTTGACAATTAAAGAAGTTTAGCATACGAAAGTTGCTTGGCTTTTAGTAAGCTTTACACAAGCATTGACGTGGCTGATTTTAACCATCAAATTGTCTTTAAATTCTGGTGTAGGCCAAGTTGAAGGCCAGTGTGCACAACTTAGCAAATCCTGTCTCACAATAAAAATGGAAAGATGTAGGGGCGTGCTAGCCTTTGAGGCTCTCATTACTTGTAAACATGGGAATAGCGTTCATACCTCCCATGAGTCTGCCGTGAGTGAGAGAAAAGCAGCATGTGCTGTGTGCCTAGCCCCTAGCAAGCACTCTGTAGGGATCGTGTGCAAGGGGAGAATACAAATATAGGTGGATGGGATGCTTACATCTTGAGCAGATTATTACACTTCACCACGCGTGGCCATTTATCCTTCACAAAATAGTCCCTTCACTTGGAGCACACTTGTCCAATCATTCTTGCCACCTTTTGAAGTAATTCTGAAAGCTTTCTTTGTGAGTGTGTTCATGAGATACAATAGAAGATGTGAGCGCTGGTGCTGAGAGGCCTGCTCGGAACGGGAAAAGCAGGCGCATAAAACTGTTAAGGTGTGTCCTTAGCTACCTTATTCACTGGATCTGGCACTGTACAACTTCTGGCTCTTCCCCAATGTGAAAATGACCATGAAAGGTGAATAATTCAAATTAATTCAGGGCATTAAGGCAGCCATGGTAACACAACTAAAGACACTCTGGAAAAAAGGACCTACAGAGTTGCTTCAGAAATTGGCATGAAGGGTGGGATAAGTTCGTTCGAAGGTAGGTGGAGGGCAGGGGAGATAGCTCAGCAGCTAAATGCCTGCCTTAGAATACAAGGTCCAGAATTTGATCTTGGTGCCAGAAAGTAGGCGGAACATTTTGGGAATTAGTGACAGTGTGTCTTTTATTGTAAAACTAAAAAAAAAAAATTCAAACACTCAGCACTTGTTTCCGTCGCACTCCTACATTCTCTTTCTGTCTTGCTCCACAGCAGCCTTAGCTCATCCTTCTTCTGAGAGTGGACAGATAGTGTAGCTCAGATCTACACTAGAAGAAGACACTGACAGGTTAGTGACCCCGTGGTGAAACCACTGAGAGGTGAGGTATACCGGGGGGCCTGAGGAAAACGCCCTGAGTGGACTGCGGGCTTCTGACCCTGCCTCTTCCTTTGGGCCACGAAGAGGGAAGCTTTTGCCCTGCTGCGTGTGCTTCCTCCCCAGTGGCCCAGGGACATGGAGCTGGTTGATTATGGTCTGGCATGTCCAAAACAGAGAACCCAAATCCATGTTTTCTCTTGATAACCTGACCACCTCAGGTATTGTTCCCTCGTGGTAAGAAACTGACTCATAGGAGATTTGAATTTGATTTCTAACACTTCTCTTAGAAAAGAAGAGGCGTGGTTTATTTCATGTGGTTCTTTCGTCTACCATGACTTCTTTTTCAAGTGCAAACAGCCTTGCTGATGGACTAGGGATGGTGGTTACAATCTTGGACAGCATGTATGTCAGAGGTGGTGGCGAATCTGTCCTCCACCCAGGTGAGCAGGCAGCATTGGCGTGCAGCTCACGAAGCCCTGCCCTGGAGCTGGCATGAGCACACGCCTGCTTTGCTTCCTTCTTCCTGTAGCTGTCTTGGACGCCTGTTTCCACCGCTTTTTCCACCCGTAGGTCACACCATAATACTTGGAAGAATTGTGAATTCTGCCAGTTAATTAGTTTCGTGCAGTGTTGCTGGGTGGCTTAATCCCCTTTCCTAGCACCCCTGGGACTATATGAAATATAAGACGAGCATTCTTACCATAAAGTTATATTGAGGAATTTAATGAATAGAAAATGCCATACACCATCTGTATCAAAATTAAGTAGGTAGCTTGTACACAGACAGCATACCTGCCCCAACTCACTCTGTGAAATCTGTTCTCTCTGTTTGCCCAGGACTTGGAACTTTGAGACGATCCCTGGGTTTGGCTTTGCACTTCTTGACTTCAGAGAATGTGGCTGATTGCTGGCTCATACCCCGGGCTCAGGCTGATCCTTGGGTTCACCTTTCAGCTCCAGTGCCAGCTGGGCTAAGACAAGTTCCGAAACCTGTGCCTCATCTTTTCCAACTGTCAAATGGTGGCAGTAGCCAGAAAAATTAGCTTCCATAATACAGCAAATCTCAGTGACTTGATATACTTTATTTCTTTCCCACTTTCCTAATGAAAGAGAAGAGGGACAGTTGTGAAGATGGTCACTGAGAAGCCATGCTCCGAAGGGCACACCTCCCTCTCCTTTGTTCTGTCACTCAGAATCCAGGCAAAGCACCATCTTGATTCATGGGATAGCGGTGGTGGAAAACGGCCCTGTGGGCATTGATGGAAAGCGTAGCAGTGGCTTGAAGTCCTGTGTCACCTCTGCTGTTGCGGGGAAAGCAGTTCCATCACGTGCGGTTGATGAGCCCAGCCACACCTCATGCACATGAGGCCCTCAACACATCGTCAATTATCTAGTCACAGGAGCGTCTCATACTTCTTCCCCGGGCATGATGGCTACAGGGAATCACAGAGGAAGTTCACTCTTCTTGGAGTATCATTGTTTCCTATGATTATAATTAAAATTTTCTCAACTTGCTTCCTTTTAACATTTTAGTTTACATACCTTACCTGGAGCTTTGGCTTCTCGGTTGACTTGAGGCAGATTATAGATATAGGTTAATTTCTTTCTGATGTCATGCTCATGAAAGTAAGAAGTGGATACTAGTTGGTCTTTCTGGAGGAGGAGTCACCTATTTAAATCTTTCTCATCTTTTTTCTTTGAGAGTTATTTTTCAACCCCATTGAGTTCTGCCTTCTCTAGTTAGTCTGCTCAAGAGTTTGAGGCCACTGAATTTCTTTTTTAAAAAATAATTTTATTGAGAAACAAATAGCAATGAGATAGTTTCAAAACTGATTAGTAGGGCAGTTTTAATAATTAATACATTGCATATTGTTGTCTTTTTAGTGGTTACTCATAGTAGAAGATGCAGACATGCTAGCCTGTCCACAAACACTATGGAAATCAGTGTGGAGACTCCTTAAAGAGGTAGGACTGGAAATACCATTCAGACTGAATTTCACTTATTCATTCATTCAGTGAAGAAGTAAGCTCATGGAGGACCTGCTTTCTGGCAGGCATTGTTGGGAGTGTCACTGTGTGAGACACACAAAAGTCTCAGACTGTATTGATGGATTTTGCATTCTACTGTCAGTCTGTCAGGAATGGGTTTGGACTTGCAAGAAAGACAAATGCAAGTAGCACTGTCCCCTCAAAGGGCTGTGGATGCCATGGACTAATAGAAACAAACACAGTGGGCTGGCCAGATAGCTCAGCAGATTAAAGCACCTGCTTGGGCAGAGACAGGGGCTGGGAGTGTTGATACCCTGGGCCTGCTGTGCTGGCCCCACTCCTGGGGCGTGTGGAGATGGTGATTGAGGCTAGATGTGGTGGTGTGTGCCTATAATCCCAGTGCTTGCGAGGCTGAAAAGAGAAGGATCACTATGAGTCTGATCTGTGTAGTGAGGCCCTGTAGACCCTGTACTAAATACATAAAAAAAGAAACAAATATGATGGGCAAGAACTTGAGGTGTGCTAGAGGTATGGAGAGCTGAAATTAAAAAAAATATTGATTTGTTATGGCAATTTTAAGCTTACACTTAAACCTCACAGAGTGTACAGAGAATTTGCGTGTTCCTTCTCCCCTGGATCACAGCTGTTTATATTATGAGCGTCATCCATTAGGGTGTTGGGAGTGTTACAATGAATGAACAATCCTGGTGCACTATTATTAACTAAGGCCATAGTTTAAGTTGGGTCCACTGTGTTTGCAGTGCCACAGATGGAGCTGGCAGTTTAAAAGGGTGGTATAACTGACACCTCTGGTGCCTACTTGGCATCTGCTCTGCTAACTTCTCTTTTAGCATTGCAGCTTGATTGAGCTGGGCTTTCTCTCACTCTCACTGCTACCCAGGGCAGGTGTTGGGCGTGCACCATGATTCCGATGAAGGCTGGGGAACCCTGATCTGTGAAGATGGCGAATGTCCTAGGGGGAAATCCTTGACCAATGGAGGGGATGCCGGTGCCCAAGACAGCTTTCCTCTGTCCCATGGGGGCGCAGCTCTTAGTACCTTCTGCCTGCCTACTCAGAAGGGTCCTCCTGGGGTCCACCAGGTGCCTGTACTTCTGCGGCCACCTCGCTGCCCACATAAGCCTGGCCAGCCCTTGTCATCATACAGTAAGCTGTCTGCAAGCCTGAGCCTCAGCTCTATTTCTTGTCTGCAGTATGGAAACAGAAATTGTCCTTTGTTCACATAAGTAAGAAGTAAGTCAGTGCCATTAAATGTGAACAGCACCAGGCGCACAGTGAGCCCCTATTACTTATTGGTTATCATGATGGGTCGCCAGTACATATGCAGATGAACGAGCCAGTGTATGTTTTAGGGGGCATGTTCAAGTTTGTTACTTTGTTGTAGTTCACTCCAGACCCGTGAAACAGGTACAGATCACTATCTCTATTTCACAGATAATGAACTTGGGGAAGTGACTTACTCAAAGCCCTCCGACAGCAGAAAACCCAGGCCCCAGAGATGTCTTCATGGATCCGAGATTGAATCCACACTCTGTGGTGCAGGCACCGAGAGAGAAGATGGCTGCAGGTCTGTGGCGTTCTGGTGATGCGATCCCAGCTGTCAGGCTGTGCACAGTGTTCGGGGGGTGGGGGCAGCCACAACAGGCCTGCAAGGCCAGCCGGAGAGTAATCCTCCTGCTCCCTCATCCTCTCGCCCTCCATTTGTATCACTGTTATGCACCCCTTATTGTTATTACTAAGCAAAATTTATAAAAGGAAAATAAATAACCTGCTTTTAAAAGTGCAGTTCCAGTGACTCATTTGGGGGGAAATCTGCTTATGAACCAGGATATTGGAAGATTGAATAATTGGAATGATGTTTGCTTTCCTGTCCTGGATTTAGATTCTATGATGGTTTCTGCACTGATAGCTCCCAAGGAAGTCGCAGCCCTGTGTGTTTTCATTCCCTTCCCATTCCCCAGTGAAGGTCTCCAGGACCTACCGGCTCTCAGATGCCACAGCAGGACTAGAAGGCGACCCAGGCGGACCACCACCTCTGGGAGTCTTTCAAGCCGTCCAGTTTCCATATTCATTTGGTCGCTGGACTTTGTGTGTGATTTTTGATGACCATGAAATTGAGAGATGAAGAGGCCTGGGTGCGGCCAAAATCCACGTGGTGGAGGCGCCACGTAGTCCCCTCCTGGCCACGTGCACAGCTGCCCCGATGGTGGCCCCTTCCTGCCCCACCTCCATCTCTGGAGCCACCAGGGCTGCCCAAGAAGACCAAGTGACCTGTGAGGCCAAGGTGTCAAGACTTTTGGCTTGGGCGGACCAGAAGGAAGTAGAAGTGTTAAATATTTGTTGATCAATCCCTTATTCTGTAGTACAGAAATAAGATAGAATGAGTCAATTTGACCTCTGGAGATCATCTCGTAGTTTTTATAATGTAAGAGCAACTAATCGATATAAAGGGGATACATGGGTGGACCTTCTTCTAAGCTCTTTGCTTGTGCTTTACTCTTTAGCTCTCACTTGTGCTTAGGTAGAGTCATCTACCTAAGCCAGCGACACCGCCCTGCCATCATTCCCCGCAAAACAGAAACACAGTGCGCGAAGGCAGAGTGAGACGTCTTGTACGTAAAAGGCCTGCGTTTGCACCCACGTAGCCCAGAAAAAGACATTAACTTTTGAAAACGCACACAACAAGTTAAGGGCTGCTCCGTTCATTTCAGCCCAGTAGTCTTCTTCGTTTTGTGGAGGGAATCTCTGTCCCGAAGTGTTGGATGAGTAGCTACTGAATGGCTTTTTATTCAGGCTAAGGTAACCTGCCTAGAGAGGCAAGACAGAGGTGGCGGAGAAGCCGGGGCTATGTGTGTGGGAGCAAGGAGGACGCCGAATTTAGAAATTGCACTGCATTAGGCTCTGGCCAAAGTCCAACTACTTTTATTCATTATTATTATTTTTATGGGAAAAGGAACCTGCAACAGTTTAGGCTCTGTTATTTGCCTTCAGGCATTGGTTTGTCGAATTTGGACCCATTGCCAGCCTGGCACCGTGGGTGTTCACGGGTGCGTGTGGATGTGTGGGTGTGGGAGTGTGCTCCGGTGCTGGTCTGCGCTCCTCTGTGTGTGTCCCTGGTGCTGGCCTGAACGGCTGTCATCCCAGGTCTCACGTGCTGCTTCTTCCTCCGCCCCAGCTCCCTAATGTGTCAAGAATTATAAATTAATCACCTGGTGGTTTGCACTGAACTTGCTAGTGTTTATGAAAGGGAATTCATTGGATATGCCTGTTAATGGAACACGTGTAATAATACTAAAGCCTGTGATTAAAAAGAAATTTAAGGCCCATGAGTTCTTAATAGAAAAACATGTCATTTGAGTGTTTATTTGCTGGTGTAAAATGGGTGATTTTTTTTAAAGTGGGGGGTGCTTGCCTGTTTTAGTTTTAGGAGGGCCACGCTACTCACCCTGGACATGGGCAATGCTTATGCGGAAGCCGCCCTGGATTGCATGCTGCAGCCCACTGTGTGGTGGAAAATATAGGGCAAAATAGTTCTCTTCATGGGTTTTATGTATTCTTCCATTTATTCATTTCCCCCAAATTTATTTCATATCTCTTATGTACCAAGCACAGGGTTCTTCTGGGACTCAGAAGCGCATACTCTGTACTGTCTGTGCTTGAATGCATGTGGTCCTCAGATAGCCCCAGTTTGATGAAGGGCAGACATGAGACGAAACAATCCTGGTCCTCGACTTGAAGGAGGTGAAGACAGAGCAACGACAGTGAGGTAGCAGGAGCCGGGGGCTGCTCAGAAGAGGCAGAAGTCAAACTGAGTCCTGCCTGCCTGATGAACCACAGCAGGGAGGGCTATCTGAAGGCGAAAGACAGTGTTGGGAGCTTATGGAGCGTCAGGAGTAAGATCTGTTTAGGGGGAATTATAAATCTTGTCTACTTTTGGGGAATAAATGGTACTTGTCTAAAAATAATTATTGGTTAAAATTTTCTTTTGCTCTGCATGAAAATGCTATTCCTGTTTGTGTGTTTGTGGAGACATACGTACATGTGTATATATTTAACATTTTTTTCTGAGGTATGGTGCATTGACTTTCCTACATTTTACAAAGATTTAATCATTCGCATTAGTTTCTAGGGAGTGTGAAGAAACTGCTACATGTAAAATGAAGCCAGTTGATTTTGGCTTTTCCGAAGTTTGCTTGTGGGTTTTTAAAAAATCTTTTTTATTTTCCAGGGAAAGTTTGCATAATTTCTCCACAAATCCTATTTATCTTTCAAAATGGCAAGGAGAACAAACTGTTTTGGGTTTCACAGGGCTGGAAGACGTTGCAGAGTCTGTACAGATTGCTGGGACATCTGAGTGGAGTTGAGGAGTTCGAGAGGGCTTTAAGAGAAAGATTGTTTTAGTTTTAATCTTTATTTTTAGTCTTGATTGTAGACAAGTGAAAATTAAGCCACAGGCACGTTCTAAAACTTGAACAAGGAAGCATCAGTTACCTTTTCATTAAATGTTGACCAAGCGCTCTTACAGTGGGGTTGGAGGGGGAGGCCGAGACTCAGCCTCTACTCTCCAGAAGTGAGTGCTTCATTGAGGAAGGAGTTTGCGTATGGGAGCTGGAGCTGGATGATGCAGACCATTATGGAAAACTTCTCTAAGAAGCATGAGGCTCATCCAAAGGAACGAGGCACATTATGAGCATAAGAATAACCGTGACCCAAACCCAAGAAGTGGGCTGGAACAACCATGTGACTTCTTTTATGCTGCTTTTTGTGGTACAGGAGATTGAACTCAAGACCTTCAAGTGAGCTACATCCCCAGTCTTTTCTTAATCTTCCTGCCTCAGCCTACCAGAGTGCTAGGATTACACATGTGCAACGCCACGCCTAGCTAACTAACTGACCACACGACTGCAGAAGAGGGGTGGTGATCCCAAAGGACGAGCTGATAGGAAGATCATGAGAGAGTTCTCTCAACTCTGTTGCTTTCCACACAGAAATGATGGCCATAGTATAGCAACAGAACAAACCCCACATCAAAAATCAGATAAATATTCCAAGGCTCTGAAAGGGAAGAGCTATGTGCCACAGAGACCCAGTGGGAGCCTGGAGTCCTCTGGCCTCCCCAAGGGCAGGGGCTTGGGATGTGACCTGGCAGTAGTTGGCTTCATGGCATCTACAGTCAGGTGTGTGGGGGCTCCTGAAATCAGGTCAACACAGTAGTTCAAGCAGACTCCTGGAACCATGAGGGAATATGCAAGATATTCCTTCAAAATATATACTATATTTTAACCATAAACAGGCTATTAGCTAAACAAGGACAGAATAGATTTTAAAACTTCCACAAGAAATTTGGAATTCGTGAATATAGTTTCAGAAACCAATAATGCTAGGAAGCAAATTTCAGACTGTAGAGGGAAGAGAATGAACAGATTTGAAGATAATATCAGCTAATTTATCTTAAATTAAAAAAGAGCTATGAAAAATAACTATCATGAAAATGGTAGAGATGTTTGGAAAGTATTCTGGTTATCCATTTCTCAGGGATTTTGAAAGAAAACTGAGTTAGAGAAATAAAAACTAAAACCAAACCAAACGGCTATGTGAAAGTTGTAGAATATTAATTTCAAGGAAGTCAACCATAAAGCTACAAGAAAGAAGAACAGATTAACAGAAAATTACAAATATACAGATGACAGGAAACTAGTCAACAAGAGCTCAAAGTAAAAAGCTAGAGTTAAAAATGGTAATATTGATAAATGACAGTTTTATATCCAGGCAAATTACTGCAGAAGAGGAAGCCTGTAATGAAAGAATGGAGGCAGACTAAAATAGAACCCCTCCCATAGAAAGTATCTTGGTTGTGCAATAAGATAGAAAAACATGGAAAAACAAAATTACAAAACTAAATGTCTAGATAACAAGCAAAAGAAGATAACTACTTCCTTGGCTTTAAATGAGTGGTTACAACATGGAGAGTTTTCTGACTTTTTTTGGCCAACTCAGCCCACCCTGAGGTATGACAAGTGGTGTCAGGGATCCAAAGCGGTCTCTTGTGCCTGCCTAAGCTTGCCTAAGCAGGCACTTTAGACCGCTGAGCTGTCTCGCTGGCTCAAGAGTTTTCTGACATTTTTGAAGAGTCATAGAAGTAGTGACTAATTTTAGACCTGTTAGAAAATCATAAAAGTTTGAAGTTAAGCGTGAAAATAGAAGCACAATGTACAGATTTCAATAAGGGAGGCTACCACACAAGGACTGAGCATATACAGGAGATTTCAATTCTACTTACAGCATTTAGTTCTTTATTTTTATAAAGAACTTTCCCGCCATCTATGAGAGTTACATCATGACAGTTTTTCTTAGGACATTATGCCTGGCACATGAACTTTACGGTTACAAGTAGTATATGGTTTTAGAAGCAATTGTCTTTCTCTTCAGGTGTTGGCTCCTCACAGACCAGGCTGATAGCATTTTGCTTCTATGTTCTTGTGTTTCTAGAGTGTGAACAGAGCCGGCCTCAGGTATGAACTTGCTGCACTGAATTCTGTCCACAGAGAAGAAACGTACTGTATAGTCCTCACAATCCTCCTGATGGTGCCTCCTCGGCCTTAAGGACAGCTAAGTGATCTCATCACGTAGCTCAGCTTTTTACCACTTTTGAGGGGAAACTGGAGTTTGTTTTCAGTATGGATGCCTCAGAAAGGACAGGGCAACGTAAAAAGTAGGGTGAAGGACCGGTGGTCAACCTCCCCCGCCCTGCCCAGGATGGAAACCATTGAGTTGCCTGAGATGGGGGACCAGCCCCCCACAGGGAGGACTCTTCTGCCCTCTCAGTCCCCCACTGCTGCCATCTGTTGATAATTACTGTCCCCTCTCTGCTGAGAACACATGATATTTAATATTTCCTCACCACTTGAACAAACATGTGGCAATAACAGCAAGGTAGTTGGCCACAGGAGTAGCAAGATGTATTTCCATGAAAGAGTCAGTGTACAGTTCGGGCCAGACAAACAACCTCCTTCTCTTCACAAAGTTATGAGAAGTCCCCATGGCTGAGGACGTGGAGAATAGGTACATTGACCTAGGGGGTATTTTTGGAAGAAAACTCTTAAAATCCAAAATATCAAGAAGATTGGAAAACAAAACAGAACAACTTCTTTTTTACCACTATGTGAGTTTTCTCTTAATGAGCAATCTTAAAATTTTCCCACATAACTTTTCAACAGCTTTAGAGAAAGCTGATGCTCTTGCCAAGTACTGAAGAAGGAAAAAAAAAGATATTTTATACTTGAAAAAAATTTTCTTCATCAAAAGCCACCCTTTTCCCCAGTCCTTTTGGGGTAGGGGGAGAAGAGGTTTCTAGTTTCATTTGCAGGTGGGGAAGTTCAACTTCCTTTTTCAAGCATAACAAAAGCATTCAACAGGGACAAGCTCTTTGCCCTGCCTTACACACACAGTAAACTCTTGACTACTGATGTTCCTGGGAACAGACTGTTTTGATTCCCTGAGCATTAAGAATTGAAACAGAGTAACGTGGGACCATTGGAAGGCATCCTCTGTGGGCTGGTAGCTAGGATTGGCCCCGAAGCAGAAGTGGACATAGATACAAAAAGAAAGGAGAAGATAAGTCAAACTCTGATTCTGCTTCTGGTCACTGTTTGCCTCCGTTTGAGAGATGTCAGTATGAGTCATAAATTATTTTCATTTTCCTAAACATTTACTATAAGCATTTGTAGACATATAGGAAAGTACAAAGTTTTAGAGGAAGCAACAATATATTTGCCATCTACAAGGCATGATCAAAATACATGGAAAATCTACATTTGATCTCAGCCAAAAGGCTGAGAAGTGATATTACATGGTGAAAATTTAGCGTTTTTAAATAAAATGCCAGTAATCCCTTCCAAATATTCCTCCTCACTGGGAATACACTTATCCTGTCCTTCTTGCCACTTTCTGAAACAGTCCTGGAAGTCCTCTCTCATGGCATGTGTTAGTTATTCTCTCTGAGCTGCCTCAAGGTCCTAAATTTATCCCAAACTTTTTACCTTTCATGATCATTTTCATTTTGGGGAACAGTCAGAAATCACATAATGTTAAGTCTGATTGAAAGTGTAGATGAGGCCACTCGGAAATGTTTTGTTTTGTTTTGAGACAGGGTCATGCTATGCAGTTCAGGCTATCCTTGAACTCACTTTTGCAGCCCAGGCTGGCTTTGAACTCACAACAGTCCTCCTGCCTCAGCCTCCTGAGTGCTGGGATGACAGGCATGTGACACCACATCGGACTCACTCTGTAATGATTCTGAGTCAGATTTTCCATCAGATGAAACTAGGCAGTGACATTTGCTGTATTTTTTTTTAATCACCTCTCATAAATACACTCATGAAAGAGCTGGAAAGGTGTCAGAAATTGGGTAGCAAGAATGATGGGACAAGTGTGCTTCGAATGCAGTGATTTTGAGGGAATTAGTGGAAATATGTCTAAGAATTTTTCTTTAGATATTCTCCATATGTTCTCTACATTTTCTGGCCACATCTCATGAATTCTATTATTAGCATTTTGTCCTATTTGATTCAACACAAGTCCAACCATCTTCTTTTCTATCCTCTGATCAATTCATTTTATTATTATTAGTGCATTTAAAAAATATGTGGCAGGGCATCGGGAATGCCTCCATCATCCATGCTCATGGCGACTTACAGTCCTCTTCCTTCAAACAAAGGTTGTCCCTGGAGGTCTCAGGAGACATTCTGTGCATTTGTCTAGAAGAATCTGGTCATTCGTAGCCAGTAAGTTAAAAAACAATGAAGTAAATATATACACAATTACACATTAATAAAAGTTTTTTAAAAATTATATATTTGTGATCAGAATTAGGAAAGGAAAACAATAATATGACATCATTGGGAGAGTTTTTTTTTTTTTTCTCTCCATACTGCCACCAACATAACATATAGGAACATGGCCTGGATCATGTCATTGACTTTTGCAGCCTATGGGTTGGAGCTCAATGCCATGAATAGGCCATCATTATACTTTCATAGCATGGCTAGACAAGGCTTATTTCCCAAGAGATACTTACTGTTCCCTGTGCTGCACTGGGTGTCCTGGAGTTAATGTTGTGCCTATTAGAATAAGCGTGCCATACTCCCTACTCTTGGACAGCTATGGTCAGATTGAAGAACAGGTAATGATGCTTAAATGCTATGTGGGCATGAATCAGGAGCTACCCAAGCTATGAGCCATCCAGACTTAGTCCAGCGAATGGATGGAGAAGAGCTCTGAAGGCCAGTTTATAGAGAAACTGACTATGGGATGGAGGGTAAGGATTTAGCTCTGTAAGGAAGGATGAACACTCTATGCAGTGAGAAATGCACGAGGAAAGATAGGTGGGAGGCAGATAGAAGTGAGCAACATTGTAAGCATCTGAGGAACTAGGAGTGTGCTGTAATAATTCCAGTAAGGAAACTCCATTCCAGTGAGGCTGGGGAGAGAGGGGCTAACCTGGAGACAGCTTAGGAGATAAGGTCTGCAGAACTTAAATGTTTGAGCAGGTGACCAGGGAGGGTGAGGAAAGGGAATCACTGGTGGGTAAATGGTGCATCCAGGTCTTGGGTGGAAGGCATTAAGAAAGGAAGACATGTGGGTCTAACTTTAAAAGTGAAGTTCGCAATGGCTGGAAAATGTGCAGGTGGAGGCTGCTAAGTATGCTAGCTGCGCAAAGTGGAAGCTCCAGAGAGAACCTGGACATCTGAATGGATGCTATTGGAAGCAATGAAAGCAGATGCAGGGCCTCAGATTTATCCCAAATGAAGGGGGAAGGAGCCGCTGTACTCTTACGCCAGTTCTCTTTAGTCTTTGATTGAAAGCCTCCAGGGAGTGGAGTGCGCTGAACATAGCGGTCTGCCTTTATACTCAGACAGCAGAAAGGACATAGTAAGTTCAAGTACTTAGATTTTTGCAGGCTGACCTGGCCAAAATCAAAACTGCAATTTTAGTGAAAGTTGAAAGATTTACATGATCTGAAGAGAAACCCGAATGACCTCAATTTTAGTGATCAGTGCCCACGTTCACCTTGGCTCCATTCTGAGTGGCGTGCTCCCCAGCCACTTGTAGGCCTGGGCATGCCTCCCTAACCCCACCAAGATCAGGACACCTGGCAGTGCCAGGCAGGGCCAGGCGCTGTCCCTACAGGTCTTGTGGGCCATACAAGTACACATCCTCCAAGAACCTCAGCCTCACCTGTTTCCAGTTACTTCCACTTCCCTAAAGGGGAAGTTGTGTGTAAGTTAGAGAAAGACCTGGAGGGTAACAGAGTCAGAACGACTCTCTTGTGGGCTCTGGGCAGAGAATGACATGGTTTTGAGATGATGTGGAAATGAGCCCTCTCCCAGTGCATAGGGAAAACTATAAAGGACTCCCGGCCTGTATTTGGAAAAGGAAACTTCATGTTTCCTATGGCCTTTAACTCCTAATCTTTACTGGTTACAAGGGGGTATTCCAGGCAGTCGAGTGCTTAATAAATATTATATTGTTTGCTAATGGCAATGCTATTTGGGGCGATATTTCCTTGTGCATGTGCTAGTCTGATTTAACAAATCTGTGGTGTGTAGTTTCATTTTTCATTGTGTTGGTTGAGATGTCTCAGGGGTACCTTCAGCAGGAGCCAAGAAACAACTCAGAAATGTACAAGTAAATGAGTCGGCTGGATGTGTTAATAGTTCTTGTCTGTGCAGATTTTGCCTCTGTTGTAGGAACGTGACAAGTACCGGGGGCTATGTGATGCTAAGTAGGTGTTTGTGGGCACTGTGACTTCGAAGCTGTGCAGTGTTTGGGGGGCCAGCAGGAGCATTGTTCTACACATGGGATTGTTGTTTTTGTACATTTTTGAATGCATTTATACTTCTTTGAATCCAAGTCATATGGCCTCCAAAGTTAGCTTTTTAGAAATGGTTCAGATGAGTGAATGGCAGATGTTATGGGTATCTGCGATGGTTGATAGATTGTGTCAACTTGAGAAGTTAAGCCGGCAAGATGGCTCTGTAGAATAAGCACTTGCCTGGCAAGTGCAAGGGGCTGAGTTCAATCCCCAGTTCGAGAGAGAGAGAGAGAGAGAGAGAGAGAGAGAGAGAGAGAGAG
>NDGN011521971.1:1446-11545 GCA_002564285.1 Tympanoctomys barrerae | reverse complement strand
CTGTAAACAGGTGGATCACTATGAGTCCAATCTAGTAGTAAGACCCTGAACACCCTGTAGGCCATTCAACCCCCCTTAGAAAAGTACCATCACCTAGAAATCAATTAATCAATCAATCTTTCTTTCTTTCTTTTCTTTTATTTTATTTTTTTATGTATTTAGTACAGGGTCTACAAGGTACAGGGTCTACAGTGTCTCACTGCACAGATAGGAATAGTAGTGATCCTCTTGTTTTCAGCCTCCCAAGGACTGGGATTACAGCCATACACCACTATGCCTAGTCTCATTTGCCATCTCAGCATGCCCCAGGGGCAGGGCCAGCACAGAACCCTGGGGATTGAACCCCGGTTCCTGCGTCTCCCCAAGCAGGGGCTTTAATCTGCTGAGTTATCTGGCCTGCCCTCATTAGATGCCTTTAAAAACACATTTGTTAAAAAATTTAAAATAAGAAAATAATGACATGTTTGTTAAGATCATGAGATTTTATGAAGTGATGTTTTTAATATTAATAAAGCTAAGTAATTCTAACCCACTATTAAAGTAATGATAATGATAATCATTTCCCCACAGAACTATTGATTTCCTTCAATGAAACTTATTCACATATATCAAATTTACTGTTTGAATGTATATTTTGAGAACACTGCTCCTATATTTATTAATTATTTTAAGCCCATTTCTCTTGCATTGGCATTTATGACTGACTCTTTTAGTTAATGGTACTATTGGTAGATCTGTTTTTTAAATTTTGTTTTTGCTTCTATTTCATTTGTTTGCTAGAGAAAGCCCACTGAGTAAACCTTTAGTTGGAAAATGTCTGATCCTGGGAGAAATCTGTTAATTTAACAGAGATTTGGTTCTGCTAGAAAAAATTGAGGATATAGGAAGAGAAGATATATCTTAGTAATAGTTTTGATTCTGAGTCAGAACTGCATAGTGTGGTCTTATTGGTTGGTGTAAAATGAACAACTGAACCCTAAATTTGTTGAAATATAATGGATGAACAAAATTCAAACACATGTATCTTCTAAAGTCAAATATAAATGAAGATGTGGCCAATTCTGGGAGCAAGCCAGGGATATATATAATCTCTGGAACATCTTGTAGATCCAGAGTAGAAAAATAATTTTTGAAAAACATGAGGATAAATTATGTCAAGCCAAAAAGGCTTCTGGTGACATAAGCTAGAACAAGTTAGTTTGGATAAGAAAAGTAACAAAAGATAGAACTCAGTTGTAGCTTAAGGTGTTAAGCAAATACCTATAATTATATATGTATATAAGTAATTTTTCTGAATAAATACATATGATCAAGAGACTAGAACCCCCCCTACAACTTAGAATTCTGCATAACTTGTGTAGCTACATGGGACTGAAGTAGTTGTCACACTCAAGCCCTCCAGAGACTTTGTTTCAAAGGACAGAACATGAAAAGTACAAGGAAAATGAAAGAACTTCATACTCCAGAAACTTGACATCGCTAACCAACCACCTCAGCCAGGTGACCAAGGCCAAAAATAAAGCAATCATTTATTTTCTGTATTTAGTAATCTTGGCATTTTCTGATGGAAAGGGCATCTCTCATCTATTATCTTCACCCCAGGACCACAGCAGTCCAATCTAACCAAGAAAAAAGCTGAAAAATCCCAGTTGGGTGACATTCAACAAGAACAGAAGTGCTCCTCGAAGCTGGAAACACTGCTGTAAACAAGGAGAGACAGAGAAAGTGTCATGGCTCCGTGGCCCAGTGACTATCAAAAGTCACGTCGTGATTCCCTGCATGGAATCCTAGAACAGAAGGGCATATATGATTTAAAAAAAGAAAATTGACTTAGTATGCAAACCATAAATATTAATTTATTAATTTCAAAGTCCATGTACCCTCTGTACTGTCCTTTTACATTTTCTTTTAATCTCAAATCATTCTTTCATTAAAGAGATCACTGATTGCTTTTAAGAAGAATTTTTAAACGCGGTGCTTTCATTTCATTGAGGGCTTAAATATAATACTGTATTCCATCTGGGTGGCAATTTGTAATAAAATTCTGCTAAGAAATTGTAGCTCTTATATTACATTTATTATGTGCAAAAAGAATCCTGGACTCAGAAACAAATCAGTGTAGCTAATAACCTAGTATATATGCGACCAAGCCCACATGATCAGCATCTCCTTACTACTTTGATCTAATTTTACTATTTTGAAGCCTAAAGATATTTTCACTCAAATTTTCTCCAACCTGTCAGTTTGTATCTTATATGTAATCCGTTTGCCATTCCATGCTTTATTCTACATTTTTATTCTTTACTTCTTGATATCCTCACTCTGCTTATGCTGTAAAAAATGTCACTCTTTAAATAAATAGGCCTTCCTAGTTTTGGAGAAAAATGTCTCTTCAAAGCTGCATCTATTTTGTGCTATAATCAAGGGACAGGTAACACCTGCTGAACAGTTCTTCTTAATTTTCATATGGGAAGACAAAATCATTAACATGAAAAGTGAAACTCTTACATTAGTGATGGGAAAAACTGTCACTGTACAGTAGCCCCCGTGCCTGCTTGCAGGAGCTTTAATTCGCTGAGATATTTGGCCATCCCAGTTTGAATATTTTAATATCATCATTTGCTGGATGTTAAAGTAAAGGATGGAGAAGAGAGAGACGCATTAGTGAAAGCAAATTTTCTCTGCATCTCACAACAAGATACAAACT
This sequence comes from Tympanoctomys barrerae, assembly GCA_002564285.1. NCBI lineage: Eukaryota > Metazoa > Chordata > Mammalia > Rodentia > Octodontidae > Tympanoctomys > Tympanoctomys barrerae. The sequence goes on along the minus strand of NDGN011521971.1, from coordinate 8,838 downwards.
CTTAAGGAAGAGGTACGTTAATGTAATGGAAGATTTTTTTTTTAAATCTCAGGTTTTCTTATTTTCTGTAAAATTAGAAGATCTAAAAAAAACAATATTTGTATATGTAAAACAAGGTGTGCAAAAAGAAAAAAAAAACAATGCTCCCCAAAACAGGAGAAAACAAGGTATGAAAACATTTGATTTTTCATTTAAATAATAAACTTGTTGTAGTAAAAACTAATTTATTACCTTAAAATATTTACTATTTATTCATAGATACTAAAAAATCATACAGAAATCATACTTTTTTCTCATTTTATAAAACGATCATGGAAAATCATATTAATATACAGAATTACCAAAATTCTTAAGTATTCATAAGATGCTAATGTGGAAAAAATAATTGTATGTTAAAGAATTTGATTAGAGATTCTGAATCTGCCAAGTTAGTAAAGCACTTATTCTGTGGTGAATGAAAATTAATTGTATCTGATTACTTTCAAGAATACTTAAAATTTTCAATTATTAAATTACAGGAACCAAGTTCCTAACAAAAGTGAATCATTTTCTCATTACCAAGATGACAAAAAGAACAATCGTTCATCATTATTATGATAAAGTTGTCTGAAATGCTTGGGCAAAGGGTAATTCTATTCCTTGTAAAATCAAAATACAATCTGAAGCTTTTACATGCCATCTGAGAAAATACTAGCTCTTAATATTCACTTTAATAAGGCAGGTACTCTTCATATGAGATGAATTTGTTAATTTTATTATGTATTTCAGCAGGTAAATTTGAAGAATGACTCCATAAGATCATCTTGGTTACAGATATCAAAGCTAAATTTATAAAATTTTATTTTATTCTTAGAAGTGTTTCTAAAAGTAAGATTTTAGGGCTGGAGAGATGGCTCAGTGGAGTAAGCACATCCCTGGCAAGTGCAAGGACCTGAGTTTAATCCCCGGTTCTGAAAAAAAAAAAAGATTCTCAAAATTGTGTGTATTTCAATAAAATTTACTTTGCATAATAAACAATAAATCCTTTTTTATGATATATAATTTTGCCAATCATCGTAATGATATCACAACCTCTCCTCTCTCATGAAGTCATTTCTACCTGTTTTCCCTTGATCTTGTGCACTGAAGCAGAGCACGCACAGTGACTCTCAAGGCAGAAGCAAAGGTGAGCTGGAGAAGGGTGTGGTGGTTGATCCTTCATGTAGACTTGAGGGGTTTGAGGAAGCTGGCTGGATGGCTTGGAAATTCCACACACTGGGGCTTGTGGGGTGCTGCCCAGGGCAGAGAAATCCTGCCTTAGAGTGGCTTCACACTTAGAAGATATATAAAATGATGAGGTAGGATTCCGTGTGCCATCCGTCCTCAGAGAAGCTTGTTCTTCACAGCCACCACCACTTCCTTGGAGGAGCTGCAGTCTTCACAGTCAGTATGGAAGGAAAGGAGAGAGGCTAGAGAGACTCCTCGGCTGCTGCTCCTTCCTCTGTTCTTCTCTGTTTTCTGCTGCCATGAACTTCGGTCCTCTTCCATGTGCGGCTCTGCCTGGAAGAGAGGCAAGTATAGACTGAAACCTCCACAAACTGTGAGCTAAATAAAACTTTCCTTCCTTAATTTTGAGTGTCAGGCATTTTGTCCCAGCAACAAGTGAAAAAGTAACGGAGACACATTTGATACCAGGGAAGTGGGGTCATTGATTTGGCTACCTGACCATGTTGTTCAAGAGCTTTTGGGAATGGTTTATATGAAGAGATAAGAAAGGTTTGGAGATGTTACCTACTAGTGAGGAACTGGAACATCTTCAGCTTTTCTGTATGGGAGATTCTGGTCAGAGCTCAGAAGACCAGAATGCTGACATAAATACTGCCTGTAAACACCAGGCTAGGAATATTTCTGTTGGGAAGAAGGACTTCTTTGGTTGTCTGACTCCAGATGGTGATTTGTGCTATGGCGTGGCAGAAAGTTTGTCTACACTTTGCTCATATCCAGAGACTTTTCCTGAGACTAAGATTAAGCATACTGGACAACTTAATCTGACAAAAGAAATTTTAAGGCAGTCAAATATTGAGGCAGTGACATGGCCATTGTTTGGGGCTTTTAATCAGATTTATGTTGGGAATCAAGAGCAAAAACCCTGGCAGAATGCTTTAAAATGTGAGTTTTGTCAGAATGGAAGTATCAGGAAGGCTGTGGACTATATATATAGAGCTTAGATCTCCTTTGCTCAGAAGGAACGTGAGAATAAAAAAGATGCTCTGAGGGCATCAAGGAGGTGGAAGGTTCTCATCCTTTGCAGCCTCAGAATGTCAAGGGTGAGGGACTTTGATTTGAGGAGAAAGCCACAGAGCCCCATGTTCCAGAATGGAGGCAGTGGCCACACCAGGTTCCAGAATGGTGGCAGCCTAGAGAATTTGCTCCTTGGAATCAGGGTCAGAGTGCTCAATGAGCCAGGCACTGGACCCTAACAACCAAGAAGGAAGTCTGGCTACTGCTTCTGCTGGCAGTGGACTTTGGCATCATCTATGGGACACTGGTTTTAGGCACATGCAGAATTCAGGAATTCTGAGGTTTAAAAATCTTCCATTTAGATTTCAGAAGGCCTGGGAGGCCAAGGAGTGTGCCCCTGGGAAGGCAGTGAGTAAAGCTCTGAGAAGCCTATTCAGTGGGGACCCCAAAAGTTTGGGAAATCCAGGAATGTGGATGATCTATGAAAACCTTCAAGAAGAAGGCAAAGCAGATCTTAGAGAGAAGCCAACAGAGTTACCAACAGAAGTGGTAAAAGGGTGGAGTCATGTAAAGCTTTTGGAGGTTATAACTTGTTATTGATTACTTTGGATGTTCCACATGGAACTATAGAACTTACTGTTTGCTCTTCTGGGTTTTGGACTAGTTTTGATCCCAATGGTTTGTATCCTGCTGTGTGTACCTTTTGTAATGGTAAGGCTTTTTTGTGCCTTTGAATGTTGGAAGTGTTAACTTCTCAGTTGTACAAGAGCTCACAGCTAAGAGTTTGCCTTAGATCTTAGAAGAGACTTGGGATTTGGACTTTTCAGCAATGCTGAAACTGTTAGGATTTTGACAACTCTTGAAGATAGACTAAGTTCCTCTCATGTAAAGAGATGTGCATAAGGAGGGAGGCAGGGGCAAAAAGTTATCATTCTCATGTAATATGATGTTGATAGACTTAATGATTCTTACAGATTGTTAAAGCTGTGTTAGAATATCTAAGTTGTGAAATGTTAATAAGCATGTTTTTGTACCTGAAAACTGGTTTAAAGAAATGTGCGCAGTTGCCAAATTAACAAGGGGTGGATTGTGGTGGTTGATACCTTTTGTCAGCTTGAGGATTCAGAAGCGTGGCTGGATTGGCTTGTAGTTTCTATGCCCTGGGTCATGAGAGGTGCCGTCTTGGGAGGTGAGGGCACACCCTAAAGTGAGGAGGACCCCACTCTAAGGAAGAGAGGGCCCACTCTAGAGTGACTCATCAGTTAGAGGATATACAAAGGGGATGAGGAGGGATTCCACATGCTACACTTCCTCAGGGGACTTTGGTGTTTGCAGCCATCGCACTAAGCCTAGAGGAGCTCTGGTCTTCACAGTAAGTGTGGAAGGAAGGGAGAGATACTTTATAGGCTGCTCAGCTGCTGCTCTTCCCTTTGTTCTTCACTGTTTGTTGCTGCCACAAACTGCTGCTCTCTTCCATGTGCCTTTCTGCCTGGGAGCCAGCCAAGCATAAACTGAAACTTCCACAAACTGTGAGCTCAATAGATCTCTCCTTCCTTAATTTGGGGTGTGTGATATTTTGTCCCAGCAATAAGTGAAAAGTAACTGAGATGAAGGTGAATTGATGGAGTGATTGCAATCATGAAATCAGTGCAAAATAAAGAGGAATTTTAACTTTCTCTCAAATTCATTCTACAGATGTTTTGTTGGTGCTATATCGGACATGGGTGGTATATGGTGCAATAAATCACAGGCCTTGAGCTCTTAAAACATTATCAAAGTCATAGTAGACATATATATATATATATATATATATATATATAGTATGTTTTGTTTACTACACTATATATGGAGACATGCTCTGACTAGATGATCACTGTATGTTGTCTAACTAAGGAGAAAAAAAAGAATAATTCACTTTCTTTAGCACCTAAAGATTTAGAATTTTTATTCTCTATAGATTTAGACTATAATAGAAGTATGAAGAGTATTAAATTACTTAGTTATTGCATCTGACAAGAGATTGATATCCAGAATATATAAAGTTACACTTATATAAAGAATATATAAAGTGAATATATAATATATATACATTAAAAATAAATAGTAAATGCAAGCTTGGGGGGCTAGCTTGATGGTCTAAGCACCACCTGGAAAACACAAGGACCCATTTTCAGGCCCTGAAATGAGGTATGTTGGTGCATGCCTGTAATACCAGTGCTGTGGAAGCTGAGATAGGATGATCGCTAAGAATCTGAACAGCATAGTGAGACCCTGTATCAAATAAATCAATAAAACAAATAATAAAATAGTAAATGGGAAATATATATGTATATACACACACACGCACATATATATATATATTTTCTCAAAAGAGGACATTCATGGACAGCAAATATATAAAAATGCTCAATGACTATAAGGGTTATTAAAATAGAAAATAATGAGAGGTGTCACCCATATAAGACTGTTATCCTAAAGATTAAACATCAGAAGTGTTGGCTAGCACTAGGAGAAAATAGAAGACTTACATGTATTTAATGGAAATTTAAATCAGTAGAAATTTTAAGATAAATAGCACAAAGTTTTCTTACAAAATTATTTTGTATTGTTTCATGATTCAGCAGTCCTGCTGGTGGGTAGATATTGAGAGGAAATGGAATTAGTATGTTGACATCATATCTAATGATTATTCCAGCACCATTCACAATAATCAAGAAAGCCCAGCATCTGTATTACCTATTTAGTGATTGACACACAAAATATACAGTACGTATAGGAAGTAGAACAAAATCCAGGCAAACAAATGGAATTCTGCCATCGTGACATGGACAGAACTAAATGGCCTTACATTAAGTGAAATAACCAGGCACAGAGAGACAGGCAAAACATGAGCTGACTCATATATGGAATATAAAATGATCTCATAGAAATTGAGAGAATTGTGATTACTAGAGGCTCTGAGGGTTTAGAGGGTGGAGAGAAGACAAATTGATCTACAGATAGCAAGCCATTTCTGCTCTGCTATACCACAACAGGGTGAGGATAGAAGTAAAATGCTGTGTCATTCTCAAAACCAAGAGAAAGAGAGGACTCTAGGGTTTTGCCATAAGAATATGGTGAATACTTGAGGAGATAGGTATGTCTGACTTGATTGAAACATTACATAATGTAAGCATGTGTCAAAATAACATGTCATCCTCATTAACATGTACAATTTTATGTATTTTATGCATCAAGTAAAATGAAAGCAACCAAAACATTGTTTAAGATCATGTATTTAAGAATAGTTCAGTGGAGATTATTGCCTCACATGCATGGGATGTTGACTTCAATCCTGGAGTCGGTGAGAAGTAAAGATATCATGCATTCATTTGAAAAGGTAGAATTTTATTCTATTTCTCATAATCTCATAATCTCATAATCATAAGACAAGAATATTTTCCTACAGCTTGACACAAAGAAAAACTTAGTCAATTATACAATTGTTTACAAATCCTTTGATTTTCTTATTCCTTCCAAATACATGTCAAAGTACTTTTTGTTATACTCATATCATAAGTTAGTTGTGATTATACTGAACATAGCTTCATAGCTTCTTATACTGTTTCCTTCTCTTGAACTTTCCATTCTTACGTAATTTTTAAAAATAAATCAGAATACAACTCAAATAGTTGATATAGCAGTAAAGACCTACTTAGACACAATATTGTCAGCAATTACAATATTGAATACCAATAGTTTAGGAATATTGAGCTTTCTTTGTGGACACTTAATATACACAACTTAATTTGTATTGGATATTCATTTGTTATTTAACAAAAATTTAATGAAAATTACTGTCCATTACTTTCTTTCAAGTACATGGCAACAATGTGTACTCTCAATACTGTTAGTCAATAGCATTCCTGAAATTTTGTTTAGAGCAATTAGGAAAAAAAAAGTCTAAGCAGAAAAAAATAAGTCATTTTTGCAAATGACATACTATCCTATGCTTTGAAGACATTAAACCTGCATGAAAAGATTTTTCAGGGATGATTAATAAATTCATCAGTACAGCATCATAGAAATTCAAGATTAAAAAATCAATAGATGTTCTGTTCAGCAACAGTAAGGATATAGTGAAGAAGCTGCATTCAAAATAACTTCAAATAAAATAAAATTCCTAGAGATCAACTGAAGCAAACAGGTAAAAGATGTTTATATTGAAAATTCCAGAATATTGAAGATAAACTTGAAGAGGTTGGAGGATTCACGGTCCTCCCATGTTCATAGATTGGCAGAATTAATATTGTCCTAATGACCATATTAGTAAAAATGATATACAGACTCAGTACAATTCCATGGAAACAGCAGTGACATTCATAATAAAACTAGAAAAAAGTACTTAATTTATGAAGAAGCAGAAAAGACCCCAAAGAACCAAAACAGTCCTAAACAAAGAGAAAAGGCTGAAGTCATTATAACATTCACTTTCAAATTATATTACAAATCCATAGTAACAAATATTACATGACACTGTCAAAAAGATAGACACAGACACCAATGATATAGAATAGTAGACACATAAACAAATACAGTCATTTGATTCCAGAAAGAAGCAAAAATATATGATGTAGAATAGACAGCTTTTTAATGAGATAAAGTAAATTAAAATGAATCAAAAATCTAGCTATAAGACCCGAAAAATTGAAACAGCTGCAAGAAAACCTAGAGGAAGCATGAAGGAATAAGCACAGGCAAAGATTTCTTGAATTTTCGCAAGAAATCATAACAAGAATCAGCGAATTGGAGTAGACAATATTGTAAAAGTTTATTCACAGCCAGGGAAACCACTTTATAAAAAGTAAAGAAACACTATAGAATGGGAGAAAATTTTGAGCAGTGTCTTTTTTGAAGGAAAGTTGATAAGCAGAATAAGTTAACAGCTCAATGAACAGACATTTCATCAAAGAAGAAATCTAAGTGGTCAATCAGTGTATTAAAACTCACTCAACATCTTTACACATGAAAGCAATGCAAATCAAAACTACATGAGAAGGGACAGGGAGATAGCTCAGTGGAATAAGTGCTTGCCTGTCAAGGAGAAGGTCCTGAGTTCAGTCCCTGGTACCACTAAGAGAGAGAGAGAGAGAGAGAGAGAGAGAGAGAGAGAGAGAGAGAGAGAGAGAGAGA
>NDGN011521962.1:19617-30802 GCA_002564285.1 Tympanoctomys barrerae | reverse complement strand
TCTTCTTCTTCTTCTTCTTCTTCTTCTTCTTCTTCTTCTTCTTCTTCTTCTTCTTTTTTTCCTTGAAGCTGGTATTCAATGCAGGAGGTCACTTCTTCAATTTTCTTCTACGTCCTTGAGACCTGTCCTCTTTGCACTACAGAGAAGTAAATGAATCTGGATGGGATCAACTTTAATTCACTTCTTTAGGTCCAATTTGGATGCTAGGAAATGTTCCCGTTAGTAGCAGAAAATAGCTGCCATTGGTTGGGTGTTTGCTCTGTCTGATGAAGAATTTTACTTACAGTTTGCTTCCCTTCTTCCCAGCTATGAACCAAGGGATTCAAGACACTACAGCAGTCTCACAGGGGCTCTGTGAGACGTTTCATATTGTCAAAGGCAATAGCAGTAGCTGTCAGATACCACGGTGACTACTCTCAATTTATGGTTATTGCCTTCTTTCTAATGACTACCAAGTTGTTCAGATGTAAATACTTATTAACAACTTAATAAATGCAACTGGCAGATATTTCATGTGGTACAGGGAGTCTGGGGAAATTAGTGAATCAGTTTGGGTGCTTTGAGCCAAGCAAGCTTGAGACCCTTTTTCTCCTTCACACAGTGCCCCTAGTGAGGTTGGCATTAGTTCTTGGCCTTTCCCTTTGAGGGCATGAGGACCAGAAGGTCAGCCTACATGGTTCAATGGCTTGTAAATTATAGAGGCAATATTTGAGGCCAGCTCTGAAACCCTTTTCTCTAGAATGTTGTTTCACTACAGGATTAATGGTGATCAGATCTTAGCCTGTCAGAGCTCAAAGAGGCTTCGGCAATAATCCACTCTATTTTACAATCTAGCCCTGTCACACAACTGATTAGTGTTCAATTATCAAGGGATCAGTTCTCCTAGCTCTTAGTTCTGAATGATTTCCTCTCTTCTGTGCTTGTGTTGCCTCCCAGTTTTGGTCAGCCACTCATTATAGCTTCTATAATTTTCATGGTCAAAATGCTGAAGGTGTTTTATTACCTGAAGTAGAGAGAAATGAGAGTTTCAGGAAAAACACCACATCTAATTATGGAGGCAAAGGGATTGGCTTATGGGGAGAGAGTAAAAAGCAAACATGGGGTGGACAATTTGGGTTAAGCACACTTAAATGAGATGTGGCCGTGCCCTATTAATATCTGAATGATAAAAATGTCACAAAGCAGCATGGAAAAGTTACTTAGAGTATAAAATCAGGAAATAGGACAAGAGGAAGAAAGAAAAATTTTGACTGATAATGTGACTTTGATATTTACTAGGTGGAGGTGAGGGGTAGGGACAGTGGAGGGGTTGGTTTTTCCTGATTTATGCAAAGTTGGATTGCATGACCACTGTTCAGAATGCCAGAGGGCCTGGTTATTCTGACCCTTGGGGATTACCTGGGCACTCTTTCCTACTTGCAATTTGAATGGTTCTTAATAGATATATTAATTTTTCTCTTCATGTGTTCTTTGTCAGTCTATATATTCCCATTCCACACATTTGTATGTACTGTAGCATCTCCCTTTTTCTCTCTTACTTCCTTTTTCTACCGTCTCCTCAAGGCCCTTCTGGACTTCATTTCATTCCCACGATGATTTTCTCTGAGCCTCATCTTTCTCTTGGTCATTCTCTAGTACCTGGTATATTTCAGGCTTCTAGGCCTCTGTTCCTCTCATCTTTTCTAAAATAGAAGATGAAATTTGCTACCCTGACAAATAGAACAAAGGCTGAAAGTCCCCACCAAAGTTACAAGGACAGCATTTTCTCTTTTTAGGGGTTTTAATTTTAAAAGGAAGAAAAAATACCAGCCTTCTCCTCCTCCTCCTCCTCCTCCTCCTCCTCCTCCTCCCCCTCCTTCTCCTCCTCCTCCTCCCCCTCCCCCTCCTCCTCCTCCCCTTCCTCCTCTCCCAGCCCCTTGCTGTGCTTGCACAGGGTGCTGGGATGTGAGTATTTGTTGAGGGACAGCCAGATAAAAAGCCGCTCCTTGGTTCAGATCATCCCAGTTCTCAAGTTCCCTCCCATCCTCAGTTCTTTTTTGCTGCATTTGTCAGAAATCCAGGCAGAAAGTGGTAGCATTAGCATTTTTAATAAAGGAAGCTGGAGAAAAGAGAGGCGGCTTAAGACAACTAAAGGAAGGAAAGAAGCCCAAATTCACTGACAGTCAAAACTCCCTTCTGGAGCCAGAGCGAACCCAAGAGGGGGCAGGGAAAGGCGGACAGGAGAAGCAGTCGTCTTCCGAGAAGCATTCAGGCTGATATAATTGGAGCTTTGAGCACAAGCAGAAACAGTTGGGAGGTGGGAAATTGCTGTGCTGGATTGAGTTTGGCTCAACTTGATACCGAGGCCCAGCATTGTGAAATGTTTTCTAATTTAGCCCATTTTCTCTGTCTTCCTGGAATGAGCCATTATTCGCCCATTACTGGCAAAAATCATGGTCCAGGCTAACCTCTTCTTTCTTTTCTCTTCTCCCTCCTCTCCTGAACTCTGCAGGAAAGGAGAGGAAATAGGATGGATGGAGGGGGCCACACACTCCCCTCATTTAAACAAAGAAAGTGAACCCCGGAGACCTGGAGGGACTGACATCATCTTCCCCTATTTCATATTTCTGAGGATATGAATGCAAAACTTTAATGGAGTTGCTAGGTTTGTGTTTCGTCTGCTCAGCCATTGTACCTCTGCAGGATGAAGCTTAATTGGCTCTTTTCCCACTTCTGAAAAGGAGGAAAAATATCTCCTTTCGGAGGTTACTGTTCTCTAAAGAAAGTGGCAGTGATTAGATCTAATACCTTTGACAGCTGGATAAAAAGTTGCTAAATAAGAATAAATTGAATGCCTAAACCCGGAGTCAATCAGAAAGTAACACAAATCTCAAACACCACAATGAAGCTTCTTATCATAATATTCTTCCTCCATTGCATTTGCAACCCTTTTGAGTAAAATAGTGGCCAATTGACTTTACATCCTCAAATCCAGTTCCCTAAAGGGCCAGGACAAATCAAAACTGGGGCTCTAGGTGTTATGATTAGGTAGATGATCAGTATGCTATCCTTCTAATGACCTTATATGTGACATACTTTGGTAGCAGTATTTCCATAGTAGATAAGCAATTCATATTTTACTAATTAAAAACACCTTGCTAATCCTAAAAAGCAAAACAAAAAACCAAAACAAAACTGGGGGGGGGGGGGTAGTACCCCTGTTCACTTCCAGATTTCTGCCTATTAGATCATCCAGGATAATTGTAGGTATTTCATAGCTTGAGATTTGATGCTAACCCCATTTTTCAAAACCTTGCAATTTTAACAAAAGAGTGACTGTCACAGCCGATGTTCCTCACACATGAAATCAATCATTCTAGCCTCATTTGAGCAGACAGAAGAATGTGCATGTTTGTGCAAACGTTTAGTTCCATCTGGGCTATGCGTCTTAATGTCAAATCTCGATTTCCTTTATCAATGAGTTATTCCAGTTGCCTTTGCACTTACAGTCATGACCTGGAGCAGGATGTTGGGCATAAGAACACTTATAAAATTATTAGATGCAATTCTGAAAAAAAGTTTTGAGATCATTAAGCCAAAATGTCTTTGAGAAGCAGAGAGAGGCCAATGAATTTGTATCCCTTAGGTTTCTTCACAGAATAATTGCTGCTTCTAAGTTTTACATCTAAAGGTAGAACTGAAATGAGCAGGAAATTTAAAAAAAAATTGGTTTGGATTGAATGTATGTTGAGATCTAGTACTAAGTTCTTTTGAAAGAGTCAGAGATTCATTTGAACAGTGCTTTGCTGCCAATTGGAGGTAAGAGTTTAGTTTTTAAACATCTATTAATTTGAAAGGAACTGGAAGTGAGACTTGAACCTTCAGCTTTTATGATAGTAGTGTCCTGGACAGTGTCTACACACTTAAGGATATGAAAGGGAAGATTTTTTTTTCAATGATATTCTCCATCATTCCTTCCTCTTCCTAGAGAATGAGATGTAACCCTTGAACTAGCCTGTGGATTTCCACTGCTGCCGTGCTCTAGTCCTGACCATGATCTCTGTGTCTGTGTTTTCCACATCTTTATCTCCAGTCCTAATTGTTGTTTGTGTTTTCCTGCCTCCATCTTCATGCCTGTGGATATTTGTTAATGAATTTGATACAGTACCTCAGTTTGATCTACGAAACCTTCTGGAATCCATGTTCCAGAGTAGACATGAAGTCTGTATCCACCTTGATACCTGCTCTTAACTGCCATTATCCTTGGCCTCTATGAAAAGCATTATCAGGGCTGGTGATGTTGCCAGCAGTGGAGCACTTGTTTAACATTTTTGATACCCTGGGTTCAATGCCCAGTAGCACATACAGGCAAACAAACAAACAGTTCTTTTTTAAATTTTTTGCCATAATTTTATTGAGAAATAAATAACAATGAGAAAGTTTCAAATCAAATTGGTAGGACAGTTCCAATAATTAACACATTGCAAACTGTCTTCCTAGTGGTTATTTGTTGTACAAGATGCAGACATGATATCCTATCTGCAAACACTATTAGAACAAATCCCTCTATTCATTCAATTAGAGAATGTAGTTATATATCTGTCCTAACTATTTTGAATACACAGATACAAAATGGTCATTCATCTGTATCCCCCCCCTTTTTTTTGGTTTAGTTCTGTTATTTAAATATCATATGTATGTGAACTCAGCAAAACAAACAGTTCTTTTGGTCAACCCTTCCTTCTCCCAGAGGAGAAATTTGGGGTCACTCTTCATAGAACCACCCTCCGCCTCCCACCTACACACATTTGGTTAGTGACCAGATCCTTCCTGTTGCCTTCAGAAATGCCTTTCACACTTACTTGCTCTCTTCTTTTGCCAGAGCTGTTGCCCTACTGAAGGATAACTCACGACCTGTAAATATCCTCAGCGTCTTTCTGACTGTTCCTTCCCTGCTCAGATACACCAACTGAAAGGGAGAGAGGAAAGAAAGAAGTGCAGGGTCTGGGAGCTGGAGGGTGTGCATGGAAGGAAACTACACTGAGAAGATACAGGGCAAGAGGAGGACATCCACATGGCTTATTTAGGAGGAGTTTGACAGGAAAGGTGGGAGAGGAAAGGGAAAAAGACACCCGGATTCCAAAAGCCTCTGAATTCCAAATGAGGGGCTTGGATTTTACACCATGGGAAGAAAGGAACTCTAAAGTACTTTGGGAGGAAGTGATGGATCTAGTCTACAGAGAAGAACTATTATGGAAGACATCCTAGGCTTAGGTCAGCGATGTGCTACTCCTGGCCTTAGATCAAATCTGGACTGTCACTTGTTTCTGTAAATTTTTTTTGTTTGTTTTATTGGAACCCAGCAATACCTGTTCATTTATGTATTGCCTTTGACTACTTTTGCACTATAATGGCCAAGTTATGTGGTTGTAACCGAAGCTGGATGGCTTACAAACCAAAAAATATTTATTGTCCAACTTATTTCAGAAAAGAAGTTTAATAACTTCCACATTAAATGAGAACTTCTCAGTCCTAGAACCATCCACATTTAGGGCTGGTTAATTCTTGGTTCTAGGGTTGTCTTGTAGGATGTATAGTAAGATGGAGGGCCTTTCCACATTGCCCATACAGAACATTCTCCTCCCAAGTTTGGACAGTTAATAGTATCTCCAGACATGGCTCAGTCAGGAGAGAGGATAGACATTGCTCCTCCATTGAATACCTCTGCGTTTGATTATTGTGAAATCAGCAAGTCAAGAGCCAAAATAGGAAGCGAGTGTGGTAGGAAATGATGATGATAATTTCAGTAGACACCTCCACGGTGCATAGCGTGTGCCTGCCACTATGGGCCTATAAGCACTTTATATTTATTAACCCCTTTAATCTTTCCAGCAATCCTGTGACTTGATGCTATCTCATCATTCATATCCAATGAGGCGAATGTGGTTATCACTGTTTTACCCAAGAAGAAATGAGACTCAGAGGTAAAATACACTCAGAGTCACCCAGGTAACCTGTCAGAGCCAGGTTTTGAGTGCAGATGAACTGGTTTCTCAAGTAACATGGGGCTACACTGAATGACATGCAGAGAAAATTGATGTGTCTTGGTGGCATAATGTGTATGAGAGAGGTGGAAAATATACATTTTGAGCCATCTCATTCTCCCCACTACCAAACCAATTTTGTTTCATTCTGACAGCAAACAGGTGGAGAATCTCCTCAGGTTCTCTTCACCTTTAATATGTTACAGCCAACTACCGTATGAATCCCCACCACCTCTCCTCGGCAATGCATGCACATAAATCGGGCGTAAATGTCTTGATCTATCAAGATGCTTGCTTTCCTATCAGTGTTAGTATTCTTTATTACTTTACCACATTTTAAAAGAAATGAATTTTTATTGCACCTTATGAAGGGATTAGAGGCCGTTTCCCATGTTGGGTATGCCATCCCCATTTCCTATTTGGACCTGGCCACAGTTGTGTCATCTTCCTGATTCGTCTATCCACAGTGACTGCATGTGCAAAAAAACAGTGGGTGGAAGATAGACCTGCAAATGTAAAATAAGCTAGAAGGTGTTCATCAAAGTAGACAAGCCTGCCCTCTACAAGGAGCATGTCAGATAGGCTGGAGGATCAGCTTCAGGGCAGGGCTGAAGCTCTCACCGTGCCTAGCTCCCACCACCCCTCGGGTCACCCTGCTCGTGGGCCTGCTGAGTTTCTCAGAAGTGGTACACTGGTGGAGTCAGCTGGTCACCTCTGCAGCGAGAAATGTCCAAATCTTTCATTTGGAAGTTGAGCTATAAAGGGCGGGGGATGGGGGTTAGTAATCAGACATCTAGGACTAAAGGGTACAATTTGAAAGTAAGTTTTCCCATCCAGTTAACCCTATTCCAGAGTGATAGCATATGGGATTGGAGTACCTGTTCCCTGCTCAGGGCGAGGGCTCTTAGCACGGGATACAGGAGTGAATTGTGTGTGTGTGTGTGTGTGTGTGTGTGTGTGTGTGTTCCAGAGAGTGTAAGGGGTATAGCAAGGGCTAAGAGCAGGCAACAAAGGCACAGAGTCTGCATTGACCTGCAGGACTGAGAACAAGGAAAATCATGCTGGGTGTGAGGAGAAGCACACACACACAGCAGCAAGCCATGGGGAAGAGGGGCACACTATAGCGCGGCAATGGGAGAGGAGGATACAGAGCAGCCGGGAAAGCAGACAAGGACCACAGGGTACATGGTGACCTGCCCCTCACCAAGAAACAGGAAATGGGTGGAAAATCTTCCCATTAGCATTCTCTTGCCCTAGGAAAAGGTGTGGTATCAAGCCCTGGTTTGGCCCAGGAGAGGGAAGGGGCCTTCGCTGCACACTAACAGTTGCTATTTCTCCAGCATGGATAGGTGTTGACCGAGCAAAGTTCCTGGGCTTCAAGCAGATGACAAGAACTTGTAGGAGGGAGGATGATCTCGCAGGAGCAACGCCTTCCAGTTTCTTGGTGTTGTCCATAACTGTAGGCAAGGTGGGTGGAGGGCGAGCGGAGGTAGTGGGGCTACCACTCAGGATACAACCATAGGGGCAGAAGATGCAGGCAGGGGGTTATTGGGGAGAGTTCTCAAAAGCATGTCCTCTGAGGGTAGTGAAAGGAGCAGACTGGGCCACAGTGAGCAGGGAAGCCTTACAGACCCTCTGGGAGCTCTGGGCTGGGATGGCCCGCAGAGGTGTCCCAAGTAGAGGACAGTAGATTGAACCTTTAGTTCCCGCATCAACAAGCCATTGAAGTGGCCTCCCTGAGGAGCCTCTAGTAAGCAAAGCAGAGAGGGCCTGGGGCTGGCCCGTCACCCCACTGCTGCGAATGCTGAGTGCCGGGGGCATCCCAGAATAGCTCCAAAGCCAGGTGGGGTGGTGAGCATATGCTGATGTCACTGCCACTTGCTCCAAGTGCGAGATGTATGGGACTGTGGCAGCTTTTCAGAGCCTCAGTAGTGGTGGGTGCACAGAACCAGCCTGTCCAGCAGGGCTTGATGGGAGGTGGGCTGGAGGCTTGGGGAAGTCTTGCTCTACAATGGGCTGATAGAATCAACCTTAGATTTCAAAGTCTAAGCCTGGTAGCCCAGTGACAAAACCAGAGAACTTCAGATAGGAGTGACAGTGCTGGTCAACCATTTGGCGGGTCTGAAGAAAGCACCTGGAGATATTTGGCCTCAAGGAGAAGCGAAGAGAGGACATGCTAACAACTATAGCACAAAAGTTGGATTTGATCTATTTTGCCCCAGAAAGGCAAACCCAGGAATAATAGGTACAAATTGGAGAGAAGCAGATTTTAGTTCAAGTTTTCAAAAAAGAATGTTCAATACCATCTCAAAATAGAATGCTGTGCCCTAGGACACAGCTAGCACGCCATCCCCAGAGGTCTCTGAAAGGCTGGAGATAGAGGCTTACAGTCCCTCTGTGTAGCGGGAGGTTTGGAGTGAGCGAGGCAGTCTCCAGGTCCCGCGGCTTCACGATCTCACAAGTCCAGGGCTTCCTCAGAGGCTGTAATCATCTCCACAGCACTTCCAAGAGGGCCTAGTGTCTGCGCCTGCAGTGTGACGGCAACCCTACTGCCGCACAAGGCAACGGTTTTCATTTCTGGATGGTTCTAATTGAGGTAAAGGCCTCCCTTTCCCTTTTCCCCAGAGCAATGCTTACCATCCCCCATCACTTATATTGGAGCGGGAGAGGAAATCAAAAGCCAAACGCTACAGAATGGCACTTTTGAACACTCCATTCTTCTTGCTGTCTGGTCTGAACAATTACAGAGCCCGGGCTCTTTGTTCCCGGCTGCTGCACCAGTGGTGTGGAGGAAGAATAAAGACCCCATCTTGGAGGATGCTAAAAGAGCCAAGAAATTGCAGAGCATTCATAGCATCCACGAGGCGCGGAGCAGAGCCTCTGCTGCTCTCTTTCTCTGTTTTGCCTCTGGCTGGGCTGTTAACAATCACTGGACTTTCTGAAGCCCTGGGTTGCAGTGGGCTTGACAGAATGCATTAGGTTCTGGTCAGACTCTTCCACAGCCACACAATCCAAGGATGACAGTCCCAGCAGCTGGCATTTGTATGAGTGAAATTGAGGCTGGTGGGAGATGCATGAGGGATAACGACGGGGACCTGAAACCTTTTGTCAGAGCATAGGTCCGATGCTGCCTACCACTGTTCTGGAGTCCAGGGTCAGAGAGAGAGGGGTGGGGGAGGGGAGCACATAGCACAGGGCCGCTAAGATGCCAACTGTCGAAAACACATTTTGAGCTGATGTGCAAGTTGCCTTCAGAAAAAAAAAAAAAAAGCCTGTGCAAGGAGTTATCCCCAAATCCCAAATCAGAAAAAGTTTGGAGAAAGAACAAAAAGGGGAGTGATGAATTTTAACTATGTCTGTGAACATTCTTCAGGGGAAGGTTAAGAGCAGCAAAAGTGGAATGAGTTAATGCTGCCAAAGGATTAAGAGGAATAAGGATGTTGTTTACAAACATAACAGGGAAATGAAACACTTGGGGAAAATAGCTCCATAAATAAGTAAAGGGGATTGAAATCTACAGCGAGTCCAACAGGAGCGAGGCGCTGAGCTGCTTTTTCCTATCTGTCTTTTACATGAAAAATAACAAGGAAATGTAGGAAGTTCTGATGATTTAAAGAGGCTCGGATTCCATTGAGAGAGAGAAGGGGTACAGTGGGAACGTCTGGGAGTGTGTGTGACGTCCCCTGAGCTGTCTCCTGAGTCCCTCCATGGCCCAGACCTTCAGCCTGACATGGGTGCTGCCCTGCCCTGCCCCTGCCAGTGCTTATAGCTGATCCCAGCACCTCTGCCTTCCATGGCCCTCGGGCATTATCCAAACAAACCACCTTCTCACTCATGGTTCATTCTCTTTTCCTCCCGGGGCTGGAGCTCTCCTCTTTCATCATCAAACTTTACCCAACATCATTGCTTCTCTCTCTTCCATTTACAAATGTAAAAAAGCCAAACCTTTTCTCTATCTTGGTCTATTTGTGGAAAACCCATCTTAGTCCTGATCTGTGGATTCTGCTTCCCTTCAGCGTCAGCCCGCATTTTACCACCCCCCATCCTCTTTTAGGTTACATAAATGTATCTGAGTTGTGAAATCCGAAGATCCACGAGAGGTTTCTCTGCTAGGTCCCCAAGTTTTCTATCACAATACCAGGCTCAAAGCAGCACTACGATCTTTACCAGTCAGAGCATTAGAATCTCCCTGGGGAGGTTACAAGTCTCCAGCCATGCCCCACTGCAGACTACTGTCTTAGAAGTCTCTAGGAGTTTCATTTTGCTGGGTGAGTGCGGGGCCAGTGGTGGTTAAAACCACTAGGATAGTGCTTCTCAAAGTATAAAGTAGCATCACCTGAGGACCTGTTAGGAGGAAAACCCTTCAGCCTGCCCCAGACTTACTCAGAAACTGAAAGTGGGCCCTCAATATCCACATTTTAATAAGTCCTATAGGTGATTTATATGCTGAACTTAGGAAACCACTGTTTTACTAGTGGCCAGCCAGTAACTCATGACTGATGGGCCTTTGATGTCCTAATCCTGACTTCTCTGTCCCTCAGTTTGGTGGCCTCAATGTACCCCAAAATAAATGCATTTAAGAAAGCCACAGTTTAAACATCTTATTCTCCATTTTCCTCCTATTTCTTTCCCACAGGAGTCAATAAAGAAGAAAATGCACATTATGCTCAGGACTTTCCTAATGGTTGGCCAGCTCCCTCCAGAAAGAAACATGCAGACCATCTTGTGCTCGTCCTGCAGCATAAATTTGAAAAGACCTTTATTGAGTCATTTTACAGACTAGCTTCTGTGTGCTCATGTCCCTTCCACCTTTTTTATGTATTTAGTACAGGATCCTACAGGGTCTCACTACACAGATCGGACTTGTAATGATCCTCCTATTTTCAGCCTCCCAAGCGCTGGGATTACAAGCATGTGCCACCATGCCCAGTCTCAATTGCTGTCTCAGCATGCCCCAGAGGTGGGACCAGCATGGCACACAGGGGATTGAACCCCAGCAGCTGTACTTTGCCTAAGTAGGCACTTTAGCCCACTGAGCTATCTGACTGGCTCCTCCTTCCACTTTTTATTGACTGTTCCAGTTATCTTCTAACTCTCTCTGTCTCTATCTCTGTCTCTGTCTCTGTCTCTCTGTCTCTCTGTCTCTCTGTCTCTCTGTCTCT
>NDGN011521962.1:7034-19519 GCA_002564285.1 Tympanoctomys barrerae | reverse complement strand
GTGGAACCAGGGATTGAACTCAGGGCCTTGCACTTGCCAGGCAAGTCTAACTCTATCTCTAAAAGCCATTGGTAGCTGTCCTAACACAAGAGGCATAGATCTCTGCCCTGCCTTGGGAGCTCATCCCTATCCAGCCTAAACCCTTCAAACCGCATGTATCCAAAAGCCAAACTCAATTGTACATGTTTTCCTCCTTTGGATTGTATGGCACAAGATGGAGCCCCTCGCGCTTGGGGCTAAAGCAGAAACCTAGCTGTCATCTGGGCTCTCTCTCTGTCCAAAGCCTCATGTGTAACCCATCACCAAGTACTAGCCATGCTCTCCTTCTCTCCTCTACCTCTGCCCCCTTTAGCCCACAAGCCCTTTTCTGTCCTCATGAGGATTATTTTCAGCCTCCTACCCACAGGTCTTGCTTCCACTACTTAAAATTAGCACCTTTCTATTATCATCCATGAGAAAGTCCGAACTCCTTAGGTTTGTGTCCAAGTCTTCTTCTCTGCTGCCTACCTCAGACCTCCTCTGGGGCTTGTGCCTAGCTGTTGTCCTCCAGGTAGCTGGAGTCACCTGCTATGGCAAAGCTGTGTCACTAGATAGCAAGCCTTATCTGTCTTGGGATTGTACTTTCCCACATCTTTAAGAGATCAATTAAAATCTGTTTTTCCATCTTGGGTTTCTCATGTCTCTGCAAAGCCTGCTGTGGACCCAGCTCCCAGCTGATGCCTAAACATCCTTCCAGTGAGAGCACTTTGCCAGGTACATGAACTTTCTGGGGCTTCTATCACAGAATACTGCAAACTGGGTAGTTTGAAAGAACAGAAATATCCTGTCTTATAGCTTTGGAGACCACAGCTCTGAAATCAAGGGGTGCTGACATGGCCATGCCTCCTCTCCATCCTCTAGGACAGCATCCTTCCTTCTAGGTCCATTGTCAAGTCTCCCGGAGCTTCTGGACCTGCACATGCATCACCTTCATCCCTGCCTGCAGCTTTCTACAGCTGTGTCCCTGTGTGGGTCAGTGCATTTGCATGGTCACCTTCTTATGCAGACTCCACTCATACTGGATTAAGGGCTTGCACTAGTTCGGTCTCACCTCATTTTAACTTATTATGTCTGCAAAGATCTTATTTCCAAACAAAGTCATGTTCTCAGCTAAGAGCTTGGGGTGATTAAAGCATCATTTCACACCTTCCCACTTTTCTACCCTGAGCTTCTCCACAGCCTCCCCAGCTTTTGCTTGGCCCACCCTATCCTTCCACAAACTCCATTCTTTGGCCTCTTCTCTCTGTCCATCATCTTATTTCTGGTTTTATTGCTTCTTCAGCCAGCCCAGACTTCGTGGAAAGCCATTTCTAAAACACATTTATACATACCCCAAACCTTTGTCCCTTTTATCTCGTGCTGCCTCTGCCTGGCCATCCTGTGCTGTGGTCAGAATGGCTTTTGCTTACTGCTCTGCTGCTGTGGAGCTTTCTAGAGCTTGGACAACTCCATAAACTGGTTATGGTATCCATTCTGTAAATCCTGTCAGGGTATCCCAGGAGTGTTGTTTTCTTTTTAGTTGTTTCCTGTCATGTGCCGAAGACCATTCAGATCTCTGAATGCTTTGTTCTCACTCCTCAGCCCCTCTCTTTCATTCCTTAGTCTCACTCCAACTTAATGCAGTGGAAGCCAGGAGGCACAAGCCCCTCCCCTTCCTCACATCATGCTTCACACCTCTCCTCTGCTTTACCCTTTCCTATTCCTGTCTGAAGTGGCTGTGTCTGCAGCGGCCCCATTCTAGTGTCCATGTGAGTTCTTCACCCACCATTTCCATGTCTGCCATCTTTGACTCCCAGCTTTGTGTGCATCTTCTGTCATGCCCAGACATCTTCTAGCCCTTATTCAGGTGTCAAAGGAGTCCTCATCTCTTAATTCTTCATATTATTTTCTCATTTCATTTCACCGACTATATTTAATGAAGAAAATGCATGCACATGTTGCCTATACTTTTATTGTCAATTTCTTAAAGACAGTTGCTGATGTTGGTGTTATAATTATTATCCTGCAATTTCAAAACGCAATGTGGTAATCTGTTTCTCCCCCTTTTCATCTCTCTTGTGTACCCAAACTCTTTTTCAATATCCTTCATCATAGAAGATGTTCTTTCTCATAACTACGTCAATAATTTATGGTCACCTCAATATCTCCTCACAGCTTTGTTTGTTTTTTCTTCCTGAGGATGTTGCCGTATGTTGAGCTCTGCCACAGGCTGCAGATACAACAGTAGAAAAGGCAGGTGCCTGACTCCCAGGGATTACCAATCTGTTGAGAGAGACACAAGAACAAATAAGAAAATGAATATATTACAAATACTAACATGGTGGATAGCACAGCAGATCATGGACAGAGAAGAGTGGGCTAAACTGAAATTTGGGAACCAAGATCTCTGAGTTGACAGGAAGGGACAAAATTGTACTAACCAGGCCAAAGGGAGAAAAAGAACTTTCCAGACCTGGGCAACCTAGAGGACCCAGGAAGAAGAAAATAGAGGCTTTTTAAGGAACTGCCAGACACCATGGCTCTGTTGTAATAAGCAGGAAAAGAGGGTTGTTAGGAGACAGGGCTGTGTCATGCAGGAGGGTTGAGGACCAAGTTAGAGGGAGGTGATGTGACCTCTATCCTAGCCTTTGGCTCTGCTCTTACCTTCTCCAGAGGTTCTCCTTAACTTCACATGCTCAGGGACCATGCTTCTTTTATCAGACATGCTCAAACTGCCATTATACATTCACTAAACTGTGAATTGAAACAGTACCCACTGTCATTGCCTTCCCCACCACTTTATTACTAGAGCACAGAGTATGACCCATGCCAGCTGCTGAGAACATATTTACTAAAGGACTGGGAAGAAAAGTGACCATTTTTTGTTTATCTTCTGTATGAATTTTAGGAATTTAGCCTCTGAGATTCAGTGGATTTATCTATAAAATAATGATTTAAAGTGATTGATCACTAGACTTATAATAACCATGACTCCTATTCTTGGACCCTCTATTTTCAATCCCAGTTTTTATCTGTTCCACCAGCCCTGTTGAATGCCAGTCCTGATCATCTAGCTACTAGCTACAAATCTTGTCAGATGCTCTTAGTTAAATCTCAACCTTTTATACTCCCCAAACACACACACACACACACACACACACACACACACACACACACACACATCACTGGAACTGTTGGGTTCAATTCAAGGCAAAGACATTGTCCTGGCACTTCCAGATGTAAGTGTTGAGGCCATCTTAAACTACTTCATATTCTTCAACCACTGCTCCAAGTAGCCACCAAGAGACTGCCTAAAAAGTATCTTTCTCTTCCAAATGTGTATCTATCCATCAAATTCAGCTCTAATTACTGTCTTTAAAAGCTCTGCTTGCAAAGGGATGCTCTAGTGTGTGTTCTCTCTCTCTCTCATTCTCTCTCTCTTTCTCTTTCTCTCTCTTCCCCCTTCCTCTTTCTCCCTCTCTCTCCCCTACCTTCCCCCCATTTCTCTAATTCATTTATTCTGCCTGCTCAGGAGCAAAGTCCCAATAATACTGCTCTTCTAGTCAGAACCCATCAGTAGTTCCCTGTACAAATCTTCTTTCTGGTGGCACCAAGATCTAGGCGTGGTTTTCCCCACTGGCCTTTACCTTGTGGATGGACTGGACACATCACTGCTTCTGATATCCCATCATGTCCAGCTATCTGAAGCTTTGGTCCACTCCACACTGTTCATTGTGTAATAAGCCTTCTTTCCCATCACAAATGCCTAGATTTCCTATTCTTCCAACTTACTGTTGGAAGTAACTTACTGTAGGAACCTCTCCATGACCCTGGAAGCCAATGTAATCTCTTTCCCCTCAACCCACTCACTCTCCTTCACTTGGAATCTCAGCCATTCTGCCCTGGAGGGAGACAATGTCCTCACCTCATTAAGACCTCCAGCCAACGCTTCTCTGGGATTCTCCCTCCTTCCCCTGCAGCACTGGGGGGGGGATTCCCACAGGTACTAGCAGGGGCTCCAAAGCGTGGGAGCAGGAGATAGAACCCTAACTAGGTCCCATGTTAGCAAGGAAACTTGGCCTAAAATTACTTAACTTTCTAAGCCTCACTTGCTCCATCTTTTAAATGGAATGGGTATAGTACCTGTGCTTCAGAATTTTAATGAGAATTAAGTGATATAGCAAATAAAAAGCACTTGCTCTATGTGTACTGGCTAATGTGTACTAAATAGCCTTTTTTCCTTGTTAAGTCCCCCAAGCTGACAAACTAAATGCCCTGATTTGTTTCCATACCTTCCTTCCCCCTTTCAGCAGACCCAAGACAGGCTCAGCCTTTCATCTGTTCATCCGCACTCTCTGCAGTGGCTGGCTCACCAGAGGTGCATAACAGAGGCCTGGGGAATGATTCAGTACATTAAGGGAGTCCTCAATGGCAGAGGATGTGTATTAATCACTTCCGTGTCCCTTGACAGTGTTTAGCAAAGTGTTTTATTTACATGGCAATTGGTTAATTAATATTTTCCAAGGAAATAAATAAGTGAATAAATGAATGAGTGATTCAATTAAAAGTGATACTTGCGGAGTATATGTTGAATGGGAACAAATTAGTAGATAGGAAGGATTTCGGAAAGATAAAAGCTCTATACAAGGACAGTTCCTTGATGGATATTTTATTCTTCTCTGGCTTATTTACACTGTTAATTTTCCCTGACATAAAATCATAGAAATGCAGGAAGCTGTATCTTTTATTGCACATCCTCTGTCCCTTTTCTGTTCCTCCTCTTTTGCATTGGTACAGTTTGCTCTCTTGCTTTTGAGCTGGAATAAAATTTGTTGGGGGAGGAAGCCCAAGGTTGGCATTCTCATTTGTTTCAGAGGTCACATTCCACCGTGAATAAGTATTGAGCTGTTTTGCTTGCTCGGGGATGGATTTGCGTAGACGCATTGCCCAGCACTGGTCTTGTTCATTTGTGAGCAATGATGAGTACCAGGGATACACAGCAAGCACTGCCCAGGCAGGAAGGAACAGAGCTAACATGCTTCCAGTGGGCCTACACTTGAGACCCTGCTGCACCAGCTCAGGGTAAAACCTAACTAAGCCTTTAGATACAGGATCTGGAAAGCAACAGGGAAAGGGAAGCTACCCTGAGCATTTTGGTCACTGCTGTGCGGCGGCGTTTATTTACTCATTCAGTGACTCTTCTTACACTGCTACAGCAGGGCGTTACTGGTATTACGGACCCACAGGAAAGCGAGCTCTGAAAAGGTGAAGTGGCTTTTAGTTCTGTCAGTTTTATGCAATGAGTGAGAGGTTCACATCCAGAGCATTGAACTCTGCTTCCGGAGCATGGTGAGAACTGTCCTGGCGTGGCCTGTGTGTGCACTGGGGGATCGGGGGGGGGGGCTGCAAAGGACTCTGTACCCAGCTGGCTCTGTCTGCTTCACATGTCTGCAGTGGGTGCTGGTGCCTTAGCTCCTACCAATCATCTGATCTCCTAAATCCAAAAGAAATCTTGTACTTGGGACAATCTGGGCTTTGCAACTTTGTGTGTGGCATGGCTGCATGTAAGTGTGTGGGGAACAGGGATCTGTACTTTGGGACACATT
This sequence comes from Tympanoctomys barrerae, assembly GCA_002564285.1. Classification (NCBI taxonomy): domain Eukaryota; kingdom Metazoa; phylum Chordata; class Mammalia; order Rodentia; family Octodontidae; genus Tympanoctomys; species Tympanoctomys barrerae. The sequence continues at coordinate 13,895 of NDGN011521962.1, read as the reverse complement.
TACAAAAGAAGGGCAATCTCAATTCTTTGTCATATTGTTTTAAAGGAAATTATGACCTAAAGAAATGACAGTTTAAGAAAACAAATATCCATTTTATAGTATTATAATGTGATTTGAGATAGTTCATCCAAAAAGTACAGAAAGGAGCTCAATGTGCTTCACCTCTGAATATTATTCAGAATTTGTTAAAAATTGGGTTCCTATGAATTAATAGGCTACGTCGCAATTTCTGTTTTTATGACAACTATATTTTACAGAATGTCAAACTCATCTGCAGAGATTGGTTGGGGGGGTGAATAATTCTCAACCTTTTGGGTGCTTTAGAATTGTCCCCAATGGGCCAGTGAGATAGCTTGGCAGTGTAAGCACCTGCCTGGCAAGTGTAAGGACCTAGGTTCAATCCCAGGTACCACATGCCATTCTGGCCCTGAACCATGCAGGCCACTGAAATGGGGCGTGGTAACTGAGTCAGGAGGATCACTATGAGACCAAGGTGTGTAGTAAGACCCTGTACAAATAAGTAATGGATAAAATATTTTTTAAAAAAGAAGTACCCTCTATTCTTTAAAAAAAAATGTTTGGCCTTAACTTAGATTTGTTGAATGAGAAAACCAAAAAAAACCTAAGATCATTATTGTGTCCATATGATACATCTCAAAGTGTGAGAACCATTCTGCTGGGTGCCACTTAGGAGAGATCCAGCAATAAAGGAGATTCAGTAGCTAGGCAGGAGCGAGAGAACCTTCCAAGAAGAAGGAGAGGAAAAACAGGTGACTCCAGTACAACAGGAAGTATGTTAGAATTTCCCCATAAAAACACAGGCAAGGTGGCAGCAGGTGATTTTTCCTAGAGGCCAAGGGCTGGTGCCAGGCTTGTGTAGACCGGAGGCTACATTCATACACTTTTCCCAGTGGCTTTCTGCCACGTGGGGACGAGAAATGGAACAAAGCATGGCAAGAAGCGCAGGCTATGAAATTCAGATGACCCTCAGTGTACTAGCCGTGTGACCCTGCTAAATTGTGTTTACCTGCACAAGGTAGGGATAATAATTACACAGCTGTAGAGCTATCAGTGCCTGTGAAATGTAACACGGATGGCCCTGAGCAGTGCGCTCGCCTGGCACATGGGAAATGTTCAATAAATAGCAGCTACTATTACCAGCTTTTTCTGACTCATTCAAGATTTTTTTCTTGAGTTGCCTTATATAATCCTGATCCCAAAATATACAGAAGAACTGCAAGTTTGGGCCAACTTTCCCCGTCAGAGGACAGATGGACCCTGCCTCTGCCTCGCAGGTGCCTCCTAAGGCAAAGGTGTGTTTGCCTTTCTCCTTGTAAAGCAGAGGTTAGGAATCCAGATACTGACATCCTCTGTGCTGAATACTAATGAATTCATTACTTCCTGTAGTCTCTGACTTACTTTTTGTTGCCAGAAAGGCCAACTATAAATCCTATATTTCTGTACAAATCTATCTATCTATCTATCTATCTATCTATCTATCTATCTATCTATGTCTTTATTGCCACTTTGGGGGCAAGGTTGTGTCCCTAAGTTCCAAACTCTTGGAGAAAAACACAACATTTTGTTCATTATTGCATTGCTCAAAATCATTCTCTATATCTCTGAAATTTCCTCAGGCAAAAAAAAATCCTTTTTCACATTTAGAACCAGCATTTCTATTAACATGGGAGTGCTAATAGTTAACATTTATTAAGCACTGGGCTGTGTCGCAAGGTCACTGAAAGTTATTTGTAAATACAAAAATCTGCAGTCCTGTGCATTTGCTAAGATGGATACTATTATTTAGCTGAGGTCTGTGAGCCACGCAGAGGCAGCGATTGTGCCCGCTTTTCACTGCTCTATTCTTCAGTGGTACGGGTTCTGTAAAGCACATGCATGTGCGTACACACAAACTATATAGCAAAAACTATCAAACATTGATTAAAAATTGACAAAGCACATAACTCAGTGGATTAAAGTGCCTACAAGCAGGCTCAGGAGCCGGGGGTTCGATCCCCGGGCCTGCCATACCAGCTCCGCCCCCGGGGTGTGCTGAGATAGCAATTGAGATTGGGCGTGGTGGTGCGAGCCTGTAATCCCAGCTCTTGGGAGGCTGTAAACAGGTGGATCACTACGAGTCCTATCTAGTAGTGAGACCCTGAACCCCCTCTAGATCCTTCCCTAAAATAAAAGAAAGAAAAAAGAAAGAAAGAAAGAAAGAAAGAAAGAATAACACTTTTAAAAATTGACAAAGTTTTGCAAGGATCTGAGATTTATTTCTGTGTGCTCTGCTCACCAGTGTCAGCTCTGTGTGGAGTATATCATAGGCCATGATTATTACTTTGCATAAGAAGGAACTGGGACTTTGTAGTGCTGTTATTTGGCTTGAGGTCATAGGAACAGAAGAGAGTGCGAACTGGTAACTTTCATCTGGGGATCTTTCCTTACTTTCCCTTCTTTATAAGATGCAAAGGGTGAGCTGAGATGGCAGTGCTGCAGTCAGAAATGGGAGGTTTTCTTGCCTAATTATCACAAGGAGGCCCGAGTAATAGGGACGAGGGCAGGCTGGTAGGTGGATGAGGTGGAGGAATCTGATTGCCTCTATTTTCTCAGTTGTGTAGGAAGCAGATTATTAGCTGAGGGTGAAGATGGGGGAGGAGGTGTCAGAGACGAGGAGAAAGAAGGTATGAAGCAGTGATTTAAGAGAGAGAGAGAGTGAATGGAGGAGGAAAATATGGTTGGATTACAGGCAGTACCTGAGGTTACCTGGGGGCAGAGGTACAATGAGACCAATCAATGTGGTCTTCAACTGGTTCATTTGTGTAAACACAAGAGGAACCACAGTGTCCTTGAGTTTAGCCAGAGTTAGAGTGTTTCAGACAAGTCTGATGAAGCAGTGGAGCAGCGTGGGAGTTGAGGCTACAGGAAAGCGATGATCACAATCATGAAAGGCAGAATTTAATCTGCTTTAAGGTAGAAGAGAGTATGTGAGATGCGTGAGAATCAAGAAAACAGTGATAGGTGGCATGAGTGTACTATTAGTCTCCAGGGAGAAGAAAATTGCTGTGGCATTAGAAAATGTGAGATGGAATGGTGGAAGGCGATGGTCAGAAATCAGGATTCTTGAAGTCAAGGGTGGTTGCAGATGCTGATAATCTAGGAGGTGAGGGTTGGGGATAGAACTGTCCAAGGAGAGAGGATAAGGAGTGGACTGCACTGAATATTAAAAGGATCACTGTCTTGTTACTATTCTCATTGCTGAGACAAAATACCTGGTACTCACAAGTGAAGGGAGGAATGATTTATTTAGCTCACAGTTTGTAGAGGTTTCAATCCATAGTCAGCTGGCTCTAAGTCAGGTTAGCATGGCCGAGGGGCATCAGAGAGGAGAAATAGTTCATGGCAGGGCAGGGTAGGAAAGAGGCACCAAGTAGCAAGCAATGGTAACAGAAGTGGCAGCCTGCCTCTCTCTTTACATCTTTCAGGTTACCTACCTTTTGGGTGATGCTACCCACAGCCAGGATGGGCTTTCCCATCATCCCCTCCCAGAGCTATGCTAGGCCAATTAGTGAACTCATTCAGTAAACATGCACACCTCATTCCACCCTTAATCCCAGCATCACACAGGCTAAGTCCAGCCACCTCTGAAATGCCCTACTTATGACTGTATCAGATATTAAGGGAGCAGCATCTAGACACAAGTTAAAGCAGTCAGCTTAGTGGGTAGTGGAGTCCCTGAAATTATGGAGAAGTACTGGAGGGGAGTAGTCCTGGCTCTGAAAGATTTACAGAAGATGAAGGCAGAGTGGCATTGGCAAGACTACAGCAAGCAGGAGTATGCCTAGAATTGTCAGGTGGCCTGATGAACTGAGCTTCACCACGGTCACAAAGTTCACAGGTGGTGACACCAGGCTTCAGACTTAGTCCGATTCCTGTGTCTACACAGGTTTACCTACTTTAGTGGTTATTTATAAATATTATTTTTCTACATAAGAAATAGATTTATTTATCTAGAAGTATGTGAGAGGCAATAGGCAAATACGGTGAGTGGGTAAATGCTTACATTAAAAAATTATTATAGTAAAAGACTGTATCACCATTTATCCCTTTTTAAATACTTCTGCTCGCATCAAGCACTTATCCCATCATTTTGGCTACTTCCTGAAGCAGTTCTGGAAGTCCTCCTTCTGGGGTGTCCTTAGTCAAGCTCTCATGACAACCTCCATGTCCTGAGTTAATGTAAAATATTTACTTTTTATGGTCATTTTGACATAAGGAAGGGCCAGACGTCACAAGGTGGCAGATCTGGTGAATAAGATGGGTGAGGAGACATTGCGACACTTTTTGCCGGCCTCCACTGGAGGACACTCAGGAGTCACACGTACCACATTTCAATGACAAAGACTTTGCCATCAGAGGGCTTCCAGGACAGCTTCAGAGGGTGGCAAGCACAACAGGGATAAGTATGTTTGAAGTAGAGAGGAGGCTCTTGAGGAGGATTAATGACAGTGTGTCTTTTACTGTAATAACTTTGTAAGCCATAGTATATTAATAATGAATGCAGCCATATACTTAATTTTACTTTACATGAGATTTACATACTGGAAGATTTAAAAAATTATAAAATGTGTTAATGATCATGGCAATTTACTTTTACAATGTAACATTAGAAATGCATCTGCTGTTCAGCAAACAGGATATGAGTTACGATGGATAAAAGCTAATACTTGTTGAGTTTATTCTCTAAGCACAAACTGTGCTAATTATACATGTATATTCATATGCTATGAATCAAGGCATTAAGGTATTTTGTGTTCATGGTGGTCCTAGGTACTACGTTATCCACCAATCACTTCAACACTAGCTAAACTCACCCTGTGCCTCCATTCCTGTGTTTGTACAGATGAACGTCATGGTGACCACACTGATTGGTCTAATTTTAAAACCTTGACCATGAACCTCAGATGGGCTCTTAGTACTGCTAGCCGATCACCATTTAACCCTCCTATGTACTGTCTGGCCCCCACATTATAGTTGGAAAGACTGAGGTTATGAGAATTCAAGTGCCTTACTGAGGTTAGAGAGGTAAAAGACTGCTTTATCCAGGACTTAAGCCCAGGTCTAGCTACCCCTCAGACTCAGTTACAAAACTGTCAAGTTCTTTATTGAGCAGCATCCTACATGATGGTAATGCACTAACTACTGAGGAGAAGGCACAAGTCATGGTGACAGTCTTCATAGCTCGTAAGGGAGAAATGCTAACTAAATATTTAATATACCAATACAGTTATAGGTTATATAAAGAAAGTTCAGGGTGTTATGAGAGAATGTGACAAGTGAATCCATTCTGGTCTTGTGGCTCCAGGAAAGGCTTGTTTTAAGAAGTCATTTTTGAGTTAAACTTGCATGATAATATAAATTATTCAAGTAAATTGCAAGTGGTGGACGAAGGTTCTAGGTAGAGAAAAATTCGCAAAGCCCCCAAGACCTTGAAATGTCCTGTAGCAAATTTCGACATCATTATTCAGCATTAGCTATATTACTTTTGATAAAGACATGGGTTTGCCAGGTAATTTAGGGATCAGTCATTCTGGGCGCTTATTTCTCCCAGAACTGGTACTGCTGGTGAGGACAGTAGCACATAATCATCTCTGCCTCTTATCATTAGGACAAATTGAGGCAAGGAATAATTCAGCCAAATGCATAGCAGAAAAAGTCATTTCATCCATCTTTCTCTTTACCTATCCTAGTGTATATCTTACACACTAACTTTCTCCCAAAGCATTTTTAATGAACCTCTATCTCTTTGTTCCACTCTTCTCTTCTTGCAGATGCATGCACCTGGCTTAGTGAAGGAACATTGCTCAAAAGCTCTCTCATTGCATATGCACATGATACCCTGCACCCGGCTCCCAAAATGTGATGGACAGTGGGGCAGAAACTTTGCTTCTGCTGGAAACTTAGCCTACTGAAGACCACAATTAGGCTTGAAAAAGCTGTTCTTTCAGTTTACTGCAGAAAAATAATTTTCATTTGTAAAATGCTCCCTTTACTACTAGTTTAGCTTGAGGACATGTTACATCTACTAGGTAGATATTATGGTTGGTATAGTGTGCCAACTTGAAATCTAGAAGCTTAACTAAGTAACTCAGCAGTTCTACTTCCTGGGGCATAAGGGACATACCCTTACAGCTCTAGGGCATTATTCACTGTGTCAACTTAAGAAGTTTAAAAGGTTAACCAAGTGACTCAGCAGGGGGGCCAGGTTCCTCACTTGTGAACATCCTGAGCCTGGGCAAAAGGAGGGCAACTTGGGTGGTGGCAACAAGGGGGGTGTGAGTACGAGCCCTACCTGAGTTCAGGTAGCCTGCTTAAAATAGAAGGGAGGAAAACAGGCTTGTTCCCCCATATTTGTGCTCTTGCTGATTTTGTTGTCTTCTGCCTTGAACTCTTGCCCCTGTGCTGTACCACCCTGCTTTGGAGCCCACTGTCATGTCCACAAACTACAAGCTAAATAAACCTTTTGTGCTCAATTTGAGGCGTTAGATATTTTGTCTCAGCAACAAGATGAAAAGTAACCAAGACAGTAGAGAAATATATAAGTTCAGAAGAATTTCCTATTTTCTAAGGACCGCCATGACACAGAGAGAGCCCTGTGGAAGGAACACCCAGTCCCTTACCTGACAGGCTTGCTCTGTGGGGTGCGCACCCATTCAGTTGGATCTAGGTTACATAGTGAAAGAAATGCCCAAGTGTTCGTGGAGGATGTCAAATAGAAAGTTAAGGGGCCGAGGAGATGCTCAGTGGAGTAAGCGCTTCCCTGGCAAGTGCAAGGGTCTGAGTTCAATCCCCGGTTCCGCA
>NDGN011521957.1:1439-17321 GCA_002564285.1 Tympanoctomys barrerae | reverse complement strand
TGGCTGGCATGTGGTGCTGGGGGATTGAACCTCAGTCCCTGTGTTTTGCTAAGCTTGTTCTAATTAGGTGCTTTAGACCACTGAGCCATCTCGCCAGCCCGGATTGAGATAATTGTGGCTAAAACCTGTCATATACTTTCTTGTATAGGATGCTAGCAGTTCTGGGTACTAAATAAATCTTAGGAAAATTTCTTGGTAACTTTTTAAATTACTATTTATGGAAAGTGATTTTTAAACACTAAAATATTTAGATTGATAACAACATTAAAGAATGAAGGAGATAGGTTCTGTTTCACTAAAGTGAGCTTCATTACAATTGATGGAGAACAGTGAGGTAGCAAATTATATTCACTAAATGAGATATGAATAATTATATTAGAATGAAAGCCTACAAGGCCATCCACCTCAAGAAATCGCCATTCAGCTTTGCAAATATGCCACAAACTTTTGTTATATAAAAAATATGCTTCTGTGGATTTAAATAGAAAAATATAACAGTTTCTTAAGATTGCCAGGGAATTAAGTTACAATTTATTTTAAAGGTTTTTGGTTGAGCTTGGACAACTATTTTGTTATTATAAGCAAGCATCTAAAAATTTGTGATTTAATAAACAAATCCTATATAGTTTTGGATAGGGAAAGTCATTTTCAACTAATGTTTGGTAGTTCTTTGGAAACAATACCATGAAGCCTAAGAAAAATTTAGTGACAATGATACAGGTTGATTATTATGGATGAATACAAATTGTATGTATTTTCATAAGCAACATGTTTTCATATTGGAATTTGATTATGGAATGACCAAATCAAGCTAATTAACATCAGTTTATTTGTATAAATGCTGTCAGGCTTATTAAGGGGTCATTCAACATTCTTTGTGATTAAGCCATTAAATCTTCTGTCACCATGTTCAAGAATATAATTAAGTATAATAATCATGTTTTCCATAAAATTTTCTACATTTCTCATCTCACTCAAATTTTTATGCTTTTATCAGTATCTCTGTGTCATCCCGACATGACAAGCCCCTGATCACTGCAGTTAGATCTTTTTTACATGAGTTCAATTCTTTTAAGTGTCCACATACGTGAGATAATGTGGCACTTGTCTTTCTGTGCCTGACTTATTTCGGTTAGAATACTATCTTCAAGATTGTTCATGTTGCCACAAATGACAGGACATGGATATTCTTTTAAAATGCTGCATAGAATAACAATGTATGCATGTATATATATGTATGTACAATATATGTAATACATGTATACATATATGCTGATAGTACAGCATATATATCATTGTTACTCATGTACATAAATATTATATATATGTATGCAGGTTTGATATGTACATATATTTAAATAGTATTTTTTGTGTACATTCATCCATTAATGGACATTAAGTTGATCTCATACTTGCCTTGTTGTGATTATGCTTTAATGAACATGTGAGTACAGATATCTCTTTGATAACTTTCTCATTTCCTTTGGGTGTATACCCATATGTAGAATTGCTGTTTTATTTTTATTTTTTTTAAGGAACCTTCCTAATGTTTTCCATAAAAGTTTTACTAATTTACATTCCCATCAACTCTCTGACAATGGTTCCCTTTTCGCCATATTCATTTTTTTTTTTTTTTGAACGGGGGAGTGAACTCAAGCCCTTGCGCTTGCCAGGGAAGCGCTTATTCTACAGAGCCATCTCCCAGGGCCCTATTTTCACAATATTCTGACCAGCAGAATCTCCTGTAATCTCTTGTCTTTTTTCTACTTACTTACTTTTGCATGTTTGCAGTACAGCATGGTTACATTTATCATTGGGATTTGATACATGTAGATAGCACATGTTTATTCTTTTTTCATCCTCTGCTCCTTTGAAATATTGGTCCCCATTCCTATTTGCAGAAGTTCTGTTTCCATTTTCTTCATTTATTTTTTTCCCATCACCTCCCTCCCTCCATCCCCTCCTTGATCACATAAACCCTAACGAGTGTGAGCTGATCTCACTGTGGTTTTAATTTACACTTCTCTGATGATAGTGAACTTTTTTTCATATAGCTGTTGGCCATCTTTACCTTCTTTAGAATTACCTTTACCAATACAGTGCTCATTTTTAATTTATATGCATTTATGAATTTTCTAATATTCTTCCCTGACCAATTTTTAGCAGTGATTTTAGGCTTTTGTGTTCAAAAAATTACTTGACATTTTATCTTCTCTTCAAGTCTACCATATGATGTATCCTTGAGAATGTTCTATAAATGCTTAAGAAGAATATATATACTGTGCTGCTTTGGAAAGAAATGCTATGTATTTATCTGTTAGGTCGACTTGATTTGAAGTGCAGTTAAAGTCCAGTGTTTTTAAATCTTTACTCTAGATTAGAAGATCCTTGACAGAAAGCCTCTGTCTCTTAAATACTTCTCCAAATACAGTGCTCTTTGACTGTTTTTGACATTGTGAATTTTTTGGTATTATTTCTCTGAAAATTATTTTGTCATTGTGCTTCTGCACTTACATCATAACAGAAGCTTAAAATAATGAATGGATGAGCCACAATTAATTATGGATCATAAAAGTAACATTTATTATATGCTGACTTTATGCTGAGTGTAGTTGAAGTACTTTATCTAGTTTAGTCTTTAAAATAATTATAGCATTATATACCATATTACTGCCGCGCTGTTTCTCACCTTTTAGCATTGTACATAATTTATTATGTTTCTGATATCATGCTGTCCCTCACCCTCTCTAGATGTTTTTGTATCACAAGGTTTTTAATTTTTCTGTTTCATTCGCTGATATATGTTAGGCAGTTGAACAGTACCTGGAATATAGTAAACATTCAGGTAAATATTAGATGATTCAATTAATTGATTCTTTGATATGGTGATCATAAAGTTCAACAGACTAAATCCTTGAGAAATTAATTAATTAATTTATGGCATCGGGAATCAAACTCAGCATGTTGCACTTGGCCAGTAGGCACTGTGCTGCTGAGCTATGTCATATCCCCACCTGAGAAAATTTTAAAATTTCACCTGACTTTTTGTTTTTGAATGTAGTATTATCCTATTATTATTTTGAAACATTATTTCTACTAGTGAATTGCACTGAATGGATTCTTTACACTTTTCAGTGTTGTGTTCACTGTTCATTGTATTTTAATTGTAATTTAATTTAGTTTATTGGAACCTTACATTTATCTGATTATTTAATTTTTGAAAAGGCATGAAAGTAAGAACTTATTTTCATTTTCTCACATGTTGAATGTTTATGGTTTGAGCTCTGCCTAATTCTTACATGCTATAGCAGTTTGTGTTTATATATAGCCACTAACTGAATGCCCTGTATTTAGCAGATGTCTAAGAATGTCTGCTGACTTAATGTCTTGTAAAACGTTAGTGCAGTTTTTAGTAGCCTGTCAACTTTTATTCAATATTTATAGGAAGAAACATTTAAATTAGACCACTTAGCCCAAAGTATTATATAAAAGGGCAAATTTTAAAAATTCATAAGAAATTAGTATACTTTAAAAGCAATTTTTCTTGCATTTAAAAATTTAATTGTTGAACTTTTTTGTGGTTTTTTTTTTTTTTTTTTTTTTGATGGTACAAGGATCAAACTCAGGACCTTGCACTTGCCAGGCAGGCTCTTATGACACTGAGCTATATCCCCCCTGGGCTCAAACACGTTTTCTAGCTCTCAGTACTTTAATTTTCTTAGATTATCTTTGCTGCCCAAGAAGTTTCTAATATAAATTTTTTAGGTGTGAATAATTTTGCCTTGATACTGAAGAAGAAATTTGGGTATATGGATTTCTTAATGGTGTTGCTTCACTATGTCTACTGCTTTTTTTTTGTATCTAGTACAGGGTCTTCAGGGTCTCACAATGCAGATCAGATTTGTAGTGATCCTCCTGCTTTCAGTTTCCCAAGCACCGGAATTACAGACAGTGCCACCCTGCCCAGTCTCAGTCGCCATCTCAGCACACCCAGGGATTGAACTCCGGCTCCTGTGCTCTGCCTACGCAGGCACTTTAGTTCATGCTGCTTTTTTCAGGATGGCCAGGAAGCACAAAAGGATAGTAACCCCTCTTCCCTCGGATCCAGTGTGGTAAAGGAAAATCATTTCATGTACCCTATTTCCTCAGCACAGTTTTTTTAATGAGTTCTTCTCCACCCAAATCAAACAGTATTTTTTAAATTTTAAATAAGAACACTGAAATTTAATTACTGCCATTTTTAGGGTTTAAAGCAACAATTGCAATTAAATATTTATATAACATATGTAGACCACTAAGGGCATTAGGCTGTGGTAATAGCAAAATCTGTTTTAGATTTTTAGATCAAATCCTGGAAATACACTTTCTGGTGAATAATTTTAAAAAAGCATACAACATATCCCATAAGGGAAGGATACAATTCTACAAGACTACTAGCCAACATGTTCCAATTTATTGTGTGCATCTGACCAGATATTTTAAAATATTCTTTGAAAGAAATTTGACATCAGGCCCATTGTCTATATTACGTGACATTCTTTAAACATTCCTTTTGGGCGGGGAGATGGTCCAGCGGTCTAAGCACCAGCCTGGCAAGCACGAGGCCAAGGGTTCAATCTCCAATAACTGCACACCTGTAATCCCAGTGCTGGGGAGGTGGAGACAAGAGGATCACTGTGAGTCTGAGCTGTGTAGCAGAACCCTGAAACAAATACATAAATTTTAAAAAATCATTTTATGTTTAACTGTAATTTAAAAATCAATTTATACAATAAAATAGTATTGCTTACTAAAGTGCATTTAAATCAGGTAATTTCTTTAAATTGAATGAATTTTGTATAAAGATAGCTATTTGAAAATAAAAATGTGGTAAGAACCCTAGTGATACTCAGAATCAAGAACCAAAAGCAAGTTTGGTCTTTGAAAATATTTATTCCATTACCTTTATGGTTCTGACATGAAGGTTAATAAAGTCTAGTTCTTGTAGTTGTGGATGATTTAGAGGAACAACTGTCATTGATCTTGAGAATTTATATATTTTATGTGTCTTGAGAATTAAGTATATATTATTATTTAAATCTATTCTGTCTCATTATAAAATCATAGGATATATGTTATGAAAGTGCATTAATGAATTTCTGTAGCATTTCCAACTATTTAGTTTTGATATGATTATTTCATATGCTTAGTTTTAAGTTTTAAATTTTCTTTTAAAGTAAAAAACAGAATATCGAATTTTATGCAAAAAGCATCATGTGAAAGAAAATTCTTTTTTTTTTTTTTTGCGGAACCGGGATTGAACTCAGGCCCTTGCGCTTGCCAGGAAAGCACTTATTCCACTGAGCTATCGCCCCGGCCCAGAAAATTCTTAATTCCCCTTAAATTCTAATTATAATCTAATTTTATAGTATATATATAATTTTTGTTGTTAAATATTGTTAGTCATTACTTCCAATAACAAAAGCCTTCAAACTGTCTTATGATTACCTAATGATACATAGTTGCTACATGACAGTAACTATTAATCAGCATGTTTTGGCACATAATACAGTTTTTAAGTGCAGAAGCTTTTCAGTTCAAAATTATTTCTGTTCAGGAGTAGCTTAAAATGTTTTTTTCTCTCTTACATACTGTGAAATGATCCAGAATTATTAGAGAGGTATGACTATAAACCAACAGCAGTTAGGAAGGAAAAAATTCGTTAGTGAAACAAAAATTTTAAAAAAGGAATTTGAGCAATTATTTTCAATGTTGTCTCCTTTAATATAACTTTTCTATTTGTTCTGGTGTGTGTGTGTGTGTGTGTGTGTGCGCGCGCGCGCGTGCGTGCACATATAGTACTTGTGGGTATTTTGCAAGTAATCAATCATTATTTTACAACATAATTTCCTTGTGTGTACAGTGGTGTCTGATTGTCCCTGACAGGACTGTTTGGAAAATCAGTGATAATATGTGGTATTTTAGCAAGTGATTAATTTATTTTGGCTCCAATCACTAGTTTAGTAACACGGAGTAGTTACTCATGTTCAAAAGTGCATGATCAGTAAATAGTTTTGGGATTTATCTCTTTAGGCTTGAACTATTCCACTCATTTAATAAAATGGATGGATTATTTTCAATAAACACAAAAGTGAAACCTTTTAAGAAGTCTTATAGACTTAATCTTTTTAGAGCAAATTAAGTCCTCTAAAAGGGTGCCTTGGTTTGTTCTACTTGCCAGTAATATATTATTATAAATTTGTCATTTTGCTTTCACCTTGTTTTTTAAAAGATACTTACTCCATCAACTTAGATCACTTTAATTTGATTTATACTGCTGTGTTAAAAACTTGTACAAATCAAGTTTTACATGCATTTAAATTGCCAGTGTTTTAACAATAACCATGTATTATACATAGAAAAATGCCAATATTGTAAGTTAATAGCTCTGATACGAAGATAGAATTTAATGAATTGTGTCTGTCTGGTATAATTTAACTTTAAAACTTAATAAATGTATGTCACCATTCAGCATACTGCAGTGGGCAGCATTCACTCAGTTTGAAATTTATTTCTAGCCCAGCATGCACCACAGTGATGGAGTGCAGAGTCCTGAGCTCAGTCCCCAGCTCCCAAAAACAACAAAAAACACTAAAAACTGAGTGCCAGGCATTTTCACCAGGTATTGATGGATATGTGAGGAAGACTGTGATTTATTCCTCAGGCAGTACACAAATAAAGATGGAATAGAAATGGGAGGAGTAGACTTTGATTACTTAGTCTTTATTATATCCGTACAATTATAGACACTTCTTACCATTGTAATTATTTCATATAAAGTTCCATAAGATATTTATTATTATTCTAATTTTATAGAAGGGGAAACAGTCAATCCTTCACTGATGGAGTTGTGATGCAGGCCTTTCGCAGCCCAAATTCCATGTGTGTTTGTGCTATTGGAAACTTTGGCATGTCACGCATACTGAGGTGTAAAAATGGGTCATGGTGCTCTCTCAGAATTCAGAGTTCTGTGAGAGGAGCTCGAGCTCAGAAAGGCCAGGCTCATTTTAGGCTGTATTTATTTAAACCTGTTTTATAACATTTTTCGTCAACACTGTTCTGTGACAAAATAAAAAGATGGTTAAATGCATTTTAAACAGGAATTCATTGATTCACTTGGCATTTCTTTTTAATTTTAGTCTATGAGAGGATTTTGTCTGAAAATTTAACTGATTAGATTGGTTATAACTGGTATAACTTGCTGTTGCTCATTATCTTAAATTGCTCCCTGAGGAAAGCTGTGTTTCTCTATAAAAGCCTTCTCAATTAGTTTTGTCTATTAAATAGTCAACCAGAAAGCTAGTGAAGTCTGAGGTTTTTTTAAGTGAAACTACTTTATTTTAATTCAATTAAAATTTTAATTTCTAACATAAAAATTAGATGAACCACTTTCAGAATGAATATGAATAGCTTGTGTTAATCATCAGGTCTTTAAGTCTCCCCTTCAAAAAGCATCTAAACCTTCTCTGCGTTAACTACTGTTTCTTATGCAAAGAAACCTTAGACACATTCCACCTTCATTATCAACACATTGAATTCTAGATGTTGCACATCAATAAAATAAAAGTACTGAAATTCCAGTACTACACACATATTTGATGTACATTACTGGTTTTTCACCTTGAGTTGGTCATATACCTGGGTATTTTTGAAATGTAGTGTAGATGCTACATGGCTGTGATGCTCTGTGTGTTTGGGAATGGGGCAGACCAGGTGGTGAGAGGGCCTCTCGAGGGTAAGCACGTTGGGCCAGGGAGTCCAGGGAGGTGCTTAGGAATAGCATTTCCTTTTCTCTCAAATCTCTGGAAAGTATTATTTAAAAGAACTTTATGCATGTCAAGACAATGAATATGTTTAGCTCAGTTATATTTAAAGAAATCCTAATCAGTCAGCACATGTGCCAGAAATTATAAAGGTTGTGTTTATTTTATTATTAAATGATTAAAATTATATGGTTCACCGCTTTGTATTAAGGCATCATGGTTTAGAGAAAGAACTGTCTTTTTCACTGAAATTAATATTAATCTCGAGAAGTAATGTCAACATTTTCGATACTTACTGTGTCAGAGACTGTGCTAAGCATGCAGTCTACGTTAATCTTATTTCATGTTTGCAGCAGCTCCGTGAGGCAGGTACTGGGAGAGCTAAGGCCGGGTCAAGGAGGATCCAGACTCCCATATAAACAGCCTGGGAAGTCAGCAGTACATCCGTGCAGATCCTTCTGCAGAGACATGTACCAGGCAGCCTCCCCGCAGCCTGTGACCTTTCCTGCTGCACTTTGCTGCTTCTTTTTAATGAGTTAGAGTCTGTGCTGGACCTTTGTAATTTAACTAATTAGCCCTTCTTTACTGAGCACCTGCTTTCTGTTCTGTTTGAAAAAATTTTTATATATATTTGTATAAACCAGTACACCAGACATATGCATAATTATATAGGAACCTTAGGCCAATATTTTTAATGTAGGTAAACATTTAATATTATGAAGCAAATGAAAAATTAACATATTTGATTCTTACAAATTTCAGTTTATTGATGGTCGACTGGCAAAACTAAATGCGGGAAGGGGTTTCTCTGATCTATTTGAAGAAGAGATCACGTCAGGCGGCTTTTGTGGAGGTATGGAATATTTAGAGTGTGACTGTCCATCTTTTAAATAATAATTGTCTTGATTTTTCAACTTGTGTCTGATGGAATCTATTGCATATACATTAATTTTCTCTTAAGTGTATGATGTCTTAAATACATTTTTTTATCTTATAAGAGCTATGGTATCAATTTATTTTTTCTCATATCAGTTACTCTAAACATTAAAATTGACTCATAAATTGTTCACTGTTGGCTTAGATGATCTCTTAATATTATCAAAAATAACACAGAAATCCAGCCAGTTCATATCCTTTAAGCTTTCCTCCTGGAGAATAGTTGTCTGCTAAAAAGTGAATAATGATAATAGCCATAACAGAGCATATATTTAAAAACTGAGATTATGGTAGAAATAGAATATTGCAGTATAATCCAAAAAATGCTTAACACTACTGCTGAAACTTTTATTTTAAAATCACATAAATATAATTAATTCCACAAATGTAATTCTTCAGTCACAAATATTCAATGTTATAATCATCTAGGCAATTAATGATCAACAAGTCAGTATTTTATACAGTTATTCTTGTATATAACCTTGATTTGCTGAGAATTTTGATTCAATCTGTCCAGTGTTCTGTCCATTAATTTAAACAGTATTGCCGGGTGCTTAGTATGTATTATCCTAGATATTAGATGAACTAAAAAATAAAAATCCCTTTGGCGTGTTAATTTTTGACCTGATATAATGGTAATTTTCTACCTTTGCCAGGTGTGGTGGTAGATGCCTACAATCCCAGCACTTGGGAGCTAAGACAGTGTTATCATTGTAGATTCCAGCCCCTCCTTGGGCTACACAGTGAGACCCTGCTTCAAGAAGAGAAGGAAAGGAAAGAGAGAATTATTCATGCCATAAAAATATAAAAAATGTCTAGAGATCATTTGTTCATTAAAATAGAAATGAATTTAGCAGTTGTGCACTTTCATCTCATATAGGTACATTTCGTTGAAAGTGTTCACCGTAGAAAGTTTACTTGACTCAGCCACAAAGCTGAATGTTGAATCATTTAGTTCTTTGCCTTCCTCAGCTCATATATAAGGATTCAGCTTCAAATGGAACTTGTGTATTAAAATAACGCTTTTTTACTTTTCAACTCAGACAAGCAAAATATTGTCAGTTTATGGACAAATTGCTTGAGGCATCTATTCCATATTTACGTAACTGCTGTCTCATTATCTTTATGACCCGTGGGGCTAGTGGCTTCTATAGAATTGAAGGTGACATCTTGTGACAGTAATGGGGTAGTGCTATGATCCTTTTGTACTGTTAAATTCCACAGTCTTAACCATCTGGATAGGTACCTGTGTAATACAGGACACGGCGTGCGTGTGTGTGTTTTAACTAAATATTAAAGGTAACTAAAAATTTTCGTTGAAGGTCTTATTGTTTTAAAAAAGAATAGGGGAGCAGTCCTCTGACTTAGACACTAGTATATTTTAGTACCACTTAATGAAAATTGTTTTTTGCTCTTTATTGCAATGAGAAAGGTTTTAAACTCATTTTAATTTGAAGTACTTATCCAAAAAGAAAGCTTATTTCAACCATTACCAATTTCCATGAGCAAGAAATTGCCTTAAAAATTATGTCTTTTGGGGGCTTGTCCCTTAGCTCAGTTCTTTAAGTGGCTGCTTCAACAAAGCAGTCAGGCTCAGGTTGCTGTGGTTCAGTCCCCACAACTCAAGCCAGTCAAACTGGCCCTGAAGGCATTCGGAGAAAAAAAAATTATGTCTGTCAAATGTTTAGTTATATTTTAGATAATATATATAAATTATTTGGGGTTTTTAATGTATTTGGTACAGGGTCTCACTATGCAGCTTGGACTCTTAATGATCCTCCTCTTTTCAGCCTCCCCAGCACTGAGATTACAGGCTTGCACCACCACGCCTGGTCTCGTTGGCCGGCTCAGCGTGTCTGGGGGCGCGGCCGGTGCCAGGGATTGAATCGTCCCTGTCCCAGCAATTGCCTAGGCAGGTGTTTAGTCTACTGAGCTAGTTCATCTGCACTAGAATTTATTTCTAGAAGAAAATCAGATATATTTTTAGGATTTAAAATATGAAAAATAAAAAATAGTAATATTTTCTAACTACTAACTAGAAGATATCTGTCCATGTGGGATATATGTTTGTATGTATATGTGTGTGTCTTTTTTGTGTGTGTATGTATTTCCAAAAGTTGTTTTTTGAGTCTGCTCCAAACTTGTCATAGAGACTATACTTACAAGAAATATATATTGCCATGATCTCCTGTTCGTCCAAGAAGAAAACAGGTTTAACTTTGTGTATTCTCATATAGTAACATTAGTATCACTTATTGAGTACTGATATGCAACAGAAACTCACGTAAAAGATCTACAGATACCTCATTTAAGCTTTATAACAGTTCAGGAGGCCTTTGGCCATCTCATTTTGCTCACAACTCAAGAATTCATTTAAGGTCCCACAGCAAGTAGAGGCCAGAACCTGAGCTGAGTGTGTTCACCTGTGTCAGAGCTCTTGCTTTAACAGCTATACTACATTGACTTTTAAATGTTAGGATCTTAGTTAGAAAACATTTATAAATAGTTTCACTTAGTTCCTCCCTAACTATGACTGAATGAAAGCAAACCCCTTGTCTCTTCTGGCTTAACATAAAGCTCAGGAGAGAGCCAGGGAGATAGCTCAGTAGAATAAGTGACTGCCTGGCAAGTGCAAGGTGCAAGGTCCTGAGTTCAATCCCTGGTACTACAAAAATAAAAAATAAAATAAAATTAAAAAGTATAAAGCTCAAGAAATATTACTGTATAATAAATCAGCAATAACTAGACCAGAAATGAAAATTTTATTGTTAAGCAGAAATAATTAGGAAATTTTATGGAAAATCCATTTTTTCTAATTTTATATATCAGTACAATTGTAGTTGGTACACTTGTTTGGAAATGTCCACAGCTATGGTAAAATTAATGTAAGAATGGTAATACTTCACAGTTACATTTCCATTAGAAATTCATGATAATCAGATACAGAACATCTTAAATTTCATTTTAATCTAGAGCCATAAAAATTTTGACTGTATGGAGATTTTCCAAATTTTTTCCTGTCCCAAGGGGGCTGTTTAGGAAATGTGTAATTTCCTCGCACATTCTTCCTTTCATCAGACTCTTGCAGAATACTCAACCTTAGCTTAAAAGGAAAATAATAACAACTTGAGGAAATGTGTAAAAGAATACCCATGGAGCTGAAAGGCCCTAGAAGAGGACCTGAGTGGGGCAGAAGACTGAGCTAGACGCAACTGCTGACGCATGGAGAAGCCACCAAGGAGCACTGGCTTGTTTAAGAGCATGATTTTTCAAATTTTAACTTTTATATAAAGTTAAAATAAAACTAGTTCTTAAACCCAGATCAAATTGTGTAAACTTTAGAAAAGAGAAATGTTTTCAGATTGCTCAATGAGTATATGGATACATATTAATAGCATGTGTTTCTTCGTTAGTTTCCGACATAAATGGGTCCGTCTTGTACTTGTTTCCTTCTACTAAGTAAATTATTAAAGTGTTTGAAAAAATGGTAGGCATTTTATCAGTTCTAGTAGTATTTCTCTGACCACACTGAATAATGTAGATCACTTTATATCTTTTGATAAATAATTGCAAATTACTAGAGTTTCAAATAGATTTAGAGGAAAAGTTTTGGAACAAATGAAAAATCAACATACTTTGTTCTTGAGTGTGACAAAATCAGTTTGTTTTATTAACAAGAATAATGTTAAGATCATCCTTAATTGTGCTCATGCATTTTTATAAGGCAGTTAAAAGAAAATCTGAGGTATTATTTTGGCACGCAAATGAATATGTAAGCAAAAAGTGGCCTCCGTTTTTCATATTACCAAAGGACTGTGTGCTAGCCTCAGAGATTTTTGTGGTGATAGAAACCTTAAATTATAGAAACATTTTGATTTAGAGACAGCCCTTAAAATTTCAAAAATAGCAGTCTATTTATAGATTATGTTGTACCTCATTTCCCTGTCACCTATGCAGTGTGTTTATTCCTAGGGAATTTCTCTTTGCCCTCATACTTTGTAGTTCTAGATTGTTATTGTTAATTCTTATTATTACCTTTCTTTTTAGCATGTGAACTTGGAGAAACCTCTCCTAGCCTTCCAAAGTAAATACTATGTCATCTCAGAAACCCTTTCCTTTCTCTGGAAACTTATAGTAATTAACATTTATATGTATATACACAGGATAGCAGAATAATTATACTGCTGTTTTCTGCTGCTCTATGGACAAGAACAGTTAATGGTTAAATTTTTTCTTTTTAATTTTTTGACCAATTTTGCATGTTTATATTTGATAATCTGAACAACTAATTTGAAGACAGTATGCAGTGTAACACCATTGTTGAATTCCTATCTTGTTGAGTGAAATTATGTATTGTTTCTAATGTTTTGTATTATTTTTATTCTCTTTAATTTAAAAACTAAATATTCTAAAATAAATTTATGTCACTCAGCTAAAAAAAAAAATCCGTTTTGGATCTGCATGTGTAGATTTGGTTTTCCCAACATCATTTGTTGAACTGGGTATTCTTTCCCTGACATATGCTTTTGATAACTTTGTTAAAAGCCAAATGGCTGTAGATGCATAGATTTATTATTGAGATCTCTGATCTGTTCCATTTTTACAAATTTTACACAAATATTCTTGTTTAGTTTAGTTTAAAGCTCTAGTATGCTTTAAACTAAGGTATTACTACTAACTCCATTGTGTCTTCTTAAGATTATTTGAAGTATTTTGTGTTAAATAACATTATTTTGGAATACAAAGCCAGTTCAGTTTTTGAAAAGAAATTAAGCTAAATAAATATCTCCTTTAAAAAATAATAACCTTTATGGTGTTCCCACGATGTGTTAGGGACCGTACTAGACAATGCATAACCTTTACCTGCCATTCTGTCAATAACCCTCAACATCAGTACCTGATAAGCTTGTTTGCTGAGTGAGGAAGCTGAGGGTGAAGCGTCTCCTCCCAGAGCACACCATTCACAGACTGGGCGTCAACTCCAGAGTCCCTTAAGCTCCAGAGACCTCTTCCTCATTGAACTGTGCTGCCTTGCCTGCTTTATAGTTCAGAAATACAATTCAAATACTGTAATGTCTGTAAACACATTTCATGACCCATGAAGAGCTGAATATGAACTTTTTTATATCTGTCAAATGTGTAAGACCTTATCCTTTTTATAACTCTGAATTTTTTCGTAGACGATTTCTTGGTGGTTCAGAGGTTTAAATTTTTTTTATGTGAGAGGGCTGATATGTATTCCAAATACTAAATTGTTATCATATTGTTGACATTTCTGCTTTCCTAAAATCATTTTGGAAGAATGATTAAAATCCTCTACAGAATAACTGTAACATCTAAGTCTTAAATGTGTGATTTCTACTCAGTCATTTTTAATGAAGTAAAACAGAAAACGAATAGGTGAGAACTTGGAATAAAGAAGTGAAATAAGTGAATGATATGGATGAATGAAGATACGCAGTTTCTTTTTTTATTAAAATCTGAAAATTGAAGTAATAAGTTATGGGTGGCCAGATAGCTCAGTGGACGGACTAACCGCCTGCTTACGCGGAGCGCAGCGGCTGGGGTTCGAGCCCCATCGTGCTGTGCCAGCCCCGCCCCCGGGGCGCGCTGAGGTGGCGATTGAGACTGGACGTGGTGGTGCCCACCTGTCATCCCAGCCCTTTAGAGGCTGAAAACAGGAGAATCACTACAAGTCCGATCTACATAGTGAGACCCTGTAGACCCTGTACTAAAAAGAATAGTAGAAAACTTAATAGGTTAACTTAGAGTTTGTCATTATTTTACAAATGAAATAAATATACCTATAAAACTTTGGTCACACCAGTGCTATCTGTAGCTCTCATGACTTTTAAGCAGTCAGCTTACTTTTACTTTTTTTTAGGTAAATGCATTCTGCTATAATTAATTATTGAAGAAAAATACTTCTTTCTGGATTTCTTTCTCCAAATAAAGGAACAGTGCTATGCTGAGTGGCAAACAGCTACACAGTATTTCCCCATTATCTTATCTAGTACAGTTATTCATAGAGAATTTCTCTTTTCCCTCAAACTTTATACTTCCAGATTATTTTTCTAGATTATTATAGTTCTAGATTGTTACTGTTAATTCTTCTGATTACCTTTGTTTTTCAGAGTGCTGTCTTGGAGCAACCTCTCCTTTGTAATGTAATTGCCTTGAAAGTGGTACAGAGAAAAGCTCTAAGTAACTTAAGTTTTATTATATTTTATTAAGTGGTCTCAGAGGTAGTATTTCAGAGTTGAAGGAATAATAACCCATGAATTAAAATACCTAGATGTATATTCTTTGAGTGGTTTATCAGAAAGCTGTTTCTTGACATTTTTTTTTTTTAATTAGAGAAAGATTTTAAGTAGAAGCATGGACCCAGAGCTGAGTAACATTTGCAAAGAAATTCTTAGGATGGAATCGTCCTGCCTGCATTTTGTGACAGTAAACTGATACCTTAAAAAAATTTCTTTATGAATTGGAAATATTATTTTACATGAACCTTACTGTGCAAAAGAGGAAAGCCTTTACAAAATAACATAGGCATAAAATGCAGAAAAATCAGTTTTAAAACAGGCGTTTTAGATTTCAAAAGAGAGGTTACATTTTCTTCTGAGGGTTTAATATTTAAATGAAAGAATATAGAGTAATGTACTAGTTTGATATGTCAATGAAGAAAACATTATTGTCAAGTACTAATTACTGTGAACCTGAGAATTAATTTATTACTTCTTCTGAATGCTATTGCCTCTTTTAAAACATTGGAATTAAAACATGCCTTCTAAAATGCTAAAAATAGGGTTTTTTTAAAGATAATGATTAAAAAACTTTTGATTAACTGTTCCTGGGAAATTTTATATATTCCAGGGAATCCAAGGTCTTATCAGCAGTGGATGCATACAGTTAAGGTAACATTAAATCTTTGATTTCCTTTCTTTCACAATAGCAATTATAGAGGAATATTCAATAAAGTATGCTATTTATAGTTATGATATTTATTTGTAATATTTGAAATGGGTATAAATATTCTCATACTTTTAATACATACATGCTTATATTTTGTTGATAATCATAAAAATTTCAATTGAAACTTTTTGTTCAGAGATAAGTAGATAGTTTTTTGTTTGTTTTTTTTTTT
>NDGN011521949.1:3151-19033 GCA_002564285.1 Tympanoctomys barrerae | reverse complement strand
TTATTATTATTATTATTTTGTCTTTTTCGGACAGAGTCTCGATATGCATTTCAGGCTGGCCTTGAGCTCAATTTGTAACCCAGGCTGGTACCAAACTTGCGAAGATCCTCCTGCCTCAGCCTCCTGAGTGCTGCGATTACAGGCATGCGCACCATGCCCTGCAATTAGGTTTTAGCAGACATATCAGTGATAATCTCAAATGACAAATATTTGCATAATCTTAGGGCTAGAGACAAGGCTGTTATTTTTATACCAGCAATTATTCATAATTATGTGCAACAATAATTCAAAAGATTTGTGCAAATGTAACCCTTACCAAAGTGTAGCTCATAGTCCTGGAATTAACGTGAAACAAAGCTTCTTGGTTAATAGAAATTCTTACGTTCAAGTTCATATTACTTATACAATAAAAGTGTCAGAAGAAGGCGTCTGTAATTAGGCTGGAGTAAGTCATGTTTCCAGATTTTATGATTGTACATTTGTGTTAATTGTTCCTTTAAAAGTACATATATACAGTAGATTTCGAAATAACCCTTGTCAAAATAATATTACAGTCATATTTGATAAGTTAAACTGTATAAATTTGAAACAAAGTTCCTGGTTTCTTTCAGCTTTAAGTGAAAATAATGTTTGCAAACTTTGTTCATAATAATAGACATGATCAAAATTAATCCAAAATTTTAATCAGATTTATTTTGAAAAAATAATACAATGTATCTAAGATACTTGTTCAATTTAGAATAGATTCTATTTACTTCTTTGAAAGTTTATTTTACTTTATTTTATTTTATCTTTGCAGTACTGGGGACTGAACTCAGGAGCTTGTGCTTGCCAGACAAGCACTTATTTCACTGAGCTATCTCCCCGGCCCTCTATTCACTTCTTTATATCATCAGACTAAAATTAATTTTGTTTTAATAAAGTAAAATAAAACACAAATATTTTGAATACTAAAAATCTCTAAGCTATGCTGGGCTCCATGCTGGGTCTTATCTGTACTCTTAGAGAGAAATTTTAACACCATGATTTTTAGAACACTCCATAATGATTATTGTTCTAATTTGTGATTAATAAATTAATGCAGAGGTCACTTTAAGACACCTCTAAATATGGCTTCCTGAAGGTAAGTTTTTAGGAGGGGTTTTCTAGTCTTATATTTCTTTCTTGTGTCTAGCTATATTTTGCATTAACCATACAGGGAGTTTGCTTTTGTTTCTTTCCTAGACGAATAACTATATTTCTGAAGTTTATCTGTATAGTGTGCTTTAGCCACTTACTTTTAGAATTCTGTAGTGGCAGTGGCTCCATTGAGGAATATATTAGTTTTTCATAGAATTAAGGAAGAAGCCATTGAAAGAATTACATTTAAAAATATTGCTCTGTTCTTTCGCTCACGTATTTAACCGTAAATCAGCAATAGTTTTTATTTGTGAGGAGGAGAATGGAAAGGTTACTTTTTACATCTCAAAATCTGATTTTTTTTATTTGTTGTAGGTTTTATTGGGATTTGATTATGCTTATAATGATGGTTGGAAATCTGGTCATCATCCCAGTTGGAATCACGTTCTTTACAGAGCAGACGACAACACCGTGGATTATCTTCAATGTGGCCTCGGACACGGTCTTTCTCTTGGACCTGATCATGAATTTTAGGACTGGGACCGTCAACGAGGACAGCTCCGAAATAATCCTGGACCCCAAAGTGATCAAGATGAACTACTTGAAGAGCTGGTTTGTGGTGGACTTCATCTCCTCAATTCCAGTGGATTATATCTTTCTTATTGTGGAAAAAGGAATGGATTCGGAAGTCTACAAGACAGCCAGAGCACTTCGCATTGTGAGGTTTACAAAAATTCTCAGTCTCTTGCGCTTACTACGACTTTCAAGGTTAATTAGATACATCCACCAGTGGGAAGAGGTGAGTCGGGGCCTTTTCTTTCTTAGAGCCGGTGTTTCACGGCAGCTGTTGGAATCTGAACGTGCCTGTGTAATAAGCCGCGTGAACACTGCCTACAAAGCTTTCTGCGTGTACACCTGTTGGTGCGTAAGTCAGATCTTTGTGTCTCTAAAAGAAACGGTCAGCCAGGCGTGGTGGTGTGCGCCTGTAATCCCCGCACTCAGGAGGCTGAGGCAGGAGGGCTGCTGCACATTCTGAGGCCTTGGATTGCTGAGACCTTGTCTGAAAAAGGCAAAAAACAAAACAAAAAACCAGAGAGAAACAATCTCAAATACTAAATGTAAATAAACTGAAGAAAGCAATTATAGAGCAACAGTCTTATGTCAATATAGTGTATTTTAAATTTAATTAATATATATATTTTTCTAATCAAGTACAATCATTCCTCTCTTTTGGAGGATTCTTTTTATTTAATATGAATACATCAAGTACCGCATTTGAAAAACACACGTAGGCTCTGGTTTTTAGTGTTGGATGCCTCTAAACGATAGTGTCATGTGTGTTTCCTACAATATTAAATGCCAGTAAATTTATGTTCAAAAGTAATACATTGTGATTATTTTCAAGTTGTATATGTGAAAACTTGGACTTTAGCGTAACACGGTTGTTCATTTTTATACCCTGCCTAGAGTTAGTTTTTTCTTCTTTGCTCATTTTGTAATACTTGAAGCAGCGTGTCCAGGAAAGAAATTACCGCCTGGAGGGCACAAATAATACAGCGAATAACTGGGGCGGGCTTGGGCAGTGGGGCCCTGCCCTGCTGCGGGGACACCTGCGGCTTGCGGGTACTGGGGCGCGCCGAGAGCTCAGCCCCGGAGCCTGCAGGGCTGCAGCTGCCTGGCTGTCGTCGCGTGGTGCGCTCATGTCTCTAGTTCGAGTCTGCACCTAACCTTTCGGCTTTCTCATTTTCCCGCAGTCTACCCTTTTGCATTAATTATAACCTGAATCTTACTGCCTTGTAAGAGTGAGAATCGGAAAAGCTGCGGAGGCGTCGAGGGCGCTCTGCCCCAGAAGGGCTTCCCAGCGCCCCCGAGGCGCGCCGCGCCCCCAAGCCAGTCACGGATGGAAGCTGCGTCTGCCTGCTGTGTGGCCAGAGCCGTGTTTTGTGTGTGCTTGTCAGCGACATTTTGGCTCACAGGATTTCAGGAAACGACAGGCAAGAAGGAAACACTGCATAATACACCCATGAAAGGCATAAAAATGGCATGTTCTTAAAATATGGGCATAGAATACATTTAAAGTCGAGTGCAGTACATTTGAGAAATTGGCTTCCTCTTGTAATTTTCTCTATATAGCATATTCCAGCTAGCGTGGAATACATGTTCAATTCTCCAAACTTCTTTGTACCATTTTGAGGTTAATATCAAGCCAATATAATTGATAATAATAGCGGACATTTATTGAGAGTTTATTATTTGTCAAGTACTATATTTTATTCTTAGTATTAATTAGCTCATAGAACCTCCCTAACAACTCAGTGAGGTAGATACAGTTACTATCTTCATTACGCAGATAAGGATAATTAAACAGAAGAAAATAACGT
Organism: Tympanoctomys barrerae; assembly: GCA_002564285.1. NCBI lineage: Eukaryota > Metazoa > Chordata > Mammalia > Rodentia > Octodontidae > Tympanoctomys > Tympanoctomys barrerae. Next base: position 15,533 of record NDGN011521949.1, on the reverse strand, counting down.
GCCCCAAATGCCCAGAGGCGGGAACGGGGGCTGGGATTCGAACCGTGAGCCCACGTTCAGTGTTCTTGCACCATGGCACCGGCTCTCGCTCTTGTGTGCACTCTTCCCACGACCAAGTCTTCCCATTTCTCCATTTATAGATTATAGAAGGAATCAGAGAGAGGCTTTCTTGCCTAGAACTGTGATCCACGCAAGAGCAGATTTGAATTGCATCCTCTTAAAACAAGGCCACCAGATATTCTTTCACAAAAAAATTTTTATCAAGTAGTCTGTGGAAGAAAAGTCACCGATATAAATACCCTGTCAATTAAAAATACAGCAGGCGACGTGGCTATTTTTAATGTTTTGTGGTTTTAACCCAGTTACCCAGGAGAATGGCAGCAGGATGAGCAGATGGCCTCCTGTCGCATAGAGCGGCTGGCCATGGGCTTGTGGAAGAGGACACTTTTCTCTCCGATGTCCTTTGCTTCTGGCAGGGCTCAGAGCACCTAGCTGTGCCTGTGACAAGGCAGTGTTTAAAGACACTGTTCAGGAACGTCGGCTCCCTGCCATAAGTAATGCAAAACACAATTTAATTAGCACTTACAGATACTTGGTAACCGAACCCATTCAGGACAGAGTTGTGATTTGCTAAGCCTTTTTTATAAATAAATGACCTTAGGCATAAGTGAACCTTAAGCTCATTTAAGAGAAGAGAGTTTTCTTGCTTACGCGATGTAGCCCGTAGAATGTCATATATCATGGCTATTTAGTGCCTGTCAGCAATACTGTTAAACAGGGAAGAAACACTCATGATTCAGAATTTAGTACAAATTCATTATTCCACCCACATGATTCAAACCCTAATCACAAAAGCACTTGAATTGTTCCCAGACTGGCAAAGCTGTGCCTGATTTCTTAAATACCACCAGGATGTATTTACAAGGAGAAACACAACAGAGAAAGCAGGAGAGGCACCTCGTGCGCCTGCCTGCCTCGGGGAGGGGGCTGCAGAGGAAGCTCCGCGCTCACCCACATGTCTGAGTTCGGAGTGTTTTAGTACCAAGCTGCCTGGTGCTAAATTCAGCAAATTTGGGGAAGTAACGTGTGAAGTCGGGAAGCTGCCACTGTTCTAAATGAATCATTCTCAAGGAAAGTGGCTGCTTTCTGCAACAAACGATGGCTTCCATCTTCAACAATTATTGCTTTTTTTCCTTTTTTCCTTAAGATCTGGTCTGTATTAGTTCAATTGAAAAACAACAAGGAGCACTGAGGCCAGATACGTATCATGAATGAAGTAAGGAAAGCTTGCTGTTTGGGCCGTCCGGTAGGTCATTCCAAAGTTAAATGCGTGGTGAATAGAGTAGCCAGCAGCGGAGACAGGAAACTAATTGACGAAATGCTGTAGTGCTGGGAGCCGGGAGAGAAGTGCTGCTCAGGAGCCAATTAGGAGATAAATGGCTTGCAGGTGCAAAAATAGAACTCTCTGCCCCTGGGCTGGAATTGTATGTATCTTGCCAGGTAAAGGGAAACTCTGAGGCAATTTAGGTAAGTCTAAATTTTAGACAAGAAAATTTCTTGTCTGACAATCTCCATAAAACTCAGGTGAGTTTTTGCTACGCTTGTATTTTGGTTTCAGAAATAGTTACCTTGATTCAGTGTTGTTTTTGTTCTTATTGTTTTATTTCAAGTAGTGACAACGATCCCAGCCAGACTGCTATTTTGTGACCTATCACAAGGGGAACCAATTCTCTGTGATCCTCCTAAAAGAGACATATGGTGTAGAAATCCTCGGAAATTAAATGGAATAGTATTAAGAATTTGTGACAATCACAAGCCACTGAAGAGATAAAGACTAGATTAAGAGCTTAGTGAATAGAGAGATTATTCGGTTTGTGAAAGTGAAGAGTTCTAGGACCTCAAATGTCACAGCTGCTGACCTTACTTGTTCTGTCAAAGACAGAGAGCCCTTGACAGTTTTAGAGCATATTAATTGAAGAGAGAAATCCTTCTTTGCAACGACTTTCTGTTTGTAGTTTTTGATGCCATATACTGTGGATTTTTCATGGATGATGCAGTAATGTGGTAAAATGAACAACTCTACATTGACTATGGTTTGATAGTATATGAGGAGTGAATAAAATACGGTGAACATGTAAATTAAAACATAATTACAGTAAAAGACACATTCATTCATCTTCTGCTGATGCCCCTCTCCCTTCAAGCTCGCTTGTCCTGTCCCTCCGTCTTGGAAGCAGCTTTGGAACTACTCCCTCCCGTGTGTCTCTAATCGTGCTTCCGGCTGCCTGGATGGGCTTACATTCGAGCCTCATGGTCCTTTGGACTTGGGGGAGGCAGAACTTGTGGAGTGTGAGCTCTGGTGGCTCCAGGGCACCAGCTCCCCAGCAGGGCTTCCTGGGCTGCCTTTCCATTGGGCAGGAGCAGCCCCCACCGTCACTTGTGTGTCAACCTTTGAAAAGACAGAAGGAGGACTTCTAGAACTACATCAGAAAGAGCCCCGAGCAGTTGGGTAGGTATGTTTGAAAGAAGGGGAGCGCTTTCAGGGAAGTTAATGGCAATGTGTCTTTTAATTCTTTTTTTTTTTTTTTAATTTAAGCATTCATTGTTTCATTGGGACCATTCCTTACAAACATCAAATTTTATTTTTTCAATTCCTCCTTCCTGCCTCCTCAATCTCCCTGTGTGTAGATTTTAGACATCTTATATCTAACAAAATACATTTTGAGTTAGGAAAGAGGGACTGTGGCTTTGCTCTTCTTAAGTCCATGGGAATTTCAGATGAATAATGGGCCTCGCACCTTACAGTGCTGTTTCAGCAACTGTACCCAGTTTTTATGGTAGTTGAGAGGTTGGCGTATCAACAGTTACACCTAGCAACACAGCGCTAAGAAGGACATTTAGTCCGCGGGAAGCTAGCAATGCTTTGCTTGCTGTCTTTGGTTAACTAGCAGTTTTACTAATTTATATTAGGAGCCAACTCTTGCCATAGGTTGCCTATCTGTAATTATTTTAACTTCTTTCATCTTTTAGAAAAAGAAAAAAACATCTAAGATATACCCTAAAAGAGCAGCAGTGTTTTCCCAGCCAGCCCTGTCTGGACTAGCACCCAGAGCCGCCTGCTGGCTGCCGCGTCTGGCCTGCGTGCGCGGCTGCGCCTTCGCGGCCCTGCTGCGCTCTGCCCGCTCTCACTTCTGTCCCTTCACATTTGTATCAACGACTCTATTTGTTTGATTTTCTAATTTTACAATGATCCTTGTGAAAATGATTCCTTCTACTCCTATGTTGTGTGTGAGTTAACTTTAGATTTGGAAAGCTGATTCTTTTCTTGAACTCCTTTTAAAAATCCAACTCCATAGCATCTCCAGGAGGTATTCCACACAGATGAGCTCAGCCGTCATGGACAGTATCTGTACAGTGAAAACGTCTCCTGGTGTTGCCTGTGGTGTTTAGCTGTCTGGATTTTGCTTTCCTCTGAGGACTATCGACGTGGGTAGGAAGCAGTCCACGTCAGCTTTGCCCTTGAGTGTCCTTGCCTATTAGCACAGGATTCTAAAGACAGCGGATAACTAGGGCACACCTGTTCACTCAATACATGGTGATCTTCTGTGTCCTGAGTCTGTTAAAGAATTGTGGCGCGCTAGTCTTTACTCTCCAGCACTTAGCAAGTAGTGTCTATCTCTGTTTTGTCCCTTAAATTCTTAGTCCTTTGGGCTTCTCATAGGAGATGAGCCATGCAGATTAGGCTTCTGCATCTGCTAAATGTTGTATTTGGAAGGCCGTTCTTCTCGGGGCAGCATGCCTGCCCATCCAGCATCTGACACGTGTGTGAAGGGCCTGACCTCTTCTGCAGTCCAGTGTTCTGCCGCGGTCCACTAGGTGTCCTCTATTGGTTATGTTACTTCAGGGCTCTGTATTCTAACAGACCCAAACAATCTTTTTTTGATATTATTCATTTATGCTATTTTAAAAATAACCAAAATTATTGGGAAATTTATTTGTAGGAAAAAATAACTGCATATGGAGAGTCATATATTCAAAAATTACTTCTCTCTATTGTTCTTGGGTGAAGCAAAGAGCTTTAAATCATTTCTCTAAAGAATCAGTTATAATATGAGGGAATTATTTTTAAATATTCTGTATTTTTTTGAATACTGTATTTTAAGAGCTAACCCGAAGTTCCAAGATATAACGTGATAAGTTCTATTTGGATATGAAATGTTAAATCAATGGATTGGGGAGAGGTTAACAAAGTGTGTGTGTGTGTGTGTGTGTGTGTGTGTGTATATGTGTGTTTTTGAAGTGAGATACCTCTTCTCATCAGAGCTCTTTGGTCGATGACCTGCAGCAGATCTGTGATAATCCCAGTGCTTCTGACTGGCAATCTCAGTTTAATGTTTGAAAATACCCAATTTGAAACGCCCTTGTCTTTTATTATGAGATTAAGTTAGTCATTTTTTCTTAATACCTTGTGATTGGTCTATGCTCTTATTTTGCCTGCTTTTATGCACTCACATGGGTGCACAATGACAATGACCAGATTTGTATGCAGATTATAAACTGCACACAGTGACACCATCGCTCTCAGATGACAGAGCGGTGTTTCCACAGACATCTCGTGTCTGTCACCCTCAGCGTGCTAGCTTCTCCTTCCGGTGTCCTCGGCCCCTTTTTTCCTTTTGGTGAGGTCAAAAGTCTGAGAGACAGTTTTTATTTCTTCTTCCCTTTCAGGCTCCATAACTAGTAATAACAGGAGTGCGCTCAGCCTCCTTTGGGTCTGAATTTGGTGTGAGTCCGTCTCTGCAGCACGGGTCTTAGCACCATCCTGGCCCAAAACAACTTCATTTGTCCCTGATTTGGATTTCTCCCATAGATTCATACCTGTGTTCTACAGTTTACCTCTTTTTCTTTTTTAGCTTATGAAGAATATAACACAATTTCATAAAATAACAATTATGTCTGTACACTGTGTATCACTGTTCTCAAAGTAGTTACAAGACTTTGACAAAAAAGGTACCCTCTCACAAAAAGGAAACATGCTAGCACACCACTTCACTCATGAGAAACTCAAAAGTAATGCCTAAGAGTAAATACTACAGTATCCCTCACCAGTGAAATATTTATATCATTTTTCATTATTATCAGGATAAAATCTTTTTTTTTTTTTTTTTTCTGGAACCGGGGATTGAACTCAGGTCCTTGTGCTTGCCAGGGAAGCGCTTATTCAACTGAGCCATTTCCCTGGCCCCGATAAAATCTTATAGCAAAGAATTTGAACTATATTTCTGTTCCCACTATAACCTTAACCTGAGAAACTTGTTACTCAGTATTCTTCCACTATGCTGGACCTTTTTAGATTGTTAAATAAGTTGTTTTAAATATTTTGCTTATGTTGTTCATTTTTTAATAACCTTGTTTCTATTGCAAGTTCTAACTTACCTATTACATTTTAGCATAAGTGTCATTACCTGGAGGTAGAATTAATACATCTGTGAAATTTACTTTCATCTGTAATGGGCCTGGCATAGACCTTGTGCTTTTGCTTTGTAACTTTGCCATTTTTATAATTTTGCTGAACTCCAAGATCCATAAGTATCAAAAGGAGAGCCCACAGCTTTTCAGCTCCTTGCATAGGTCTAGGAAATACAGGAGCACAGGAATACTTGCTGAGTGGGTTACATCGGGACGGACGTCGGTGGAACTCCAGGTGGACAGAGCATCAGGCAGATTGCGGCAGCAGCAGACTCTCTTGGCCCGGTGTGAGAAGCCTTCTTGGCATTGGCCATGAAAGGAGAAGATGAGAGGCGCTGATAGAGGAAGAAAGAGGAATCTGAGACGAGGGATGCTACGTGGGGCTGCTGGTGAAAGTGCATGTCTTTCCATGTGGTAGCTTTAGAAGTAGTGCTAGTGATTTTAGAAGTGAAGAAAAAATCAGACAAGTTCCTTTCACTGATGGAACAGGAAAAACTATTTTACCAATCAAATAACATTGTTTTGAGGATCAAGTAGTTAGCATTCAACTTTGACCTACAAGATATATAGAACTGCAAGCTGTCATTTACAGATCTTTCTTTGGATTTAAAATGTGAAAGTCTCAAAAAAGATGGCTCTAGCGTTGTGTTTACCGCTCTTTCAGACATTGAAAGCATTAGAAATGCTGTCAGGGATTATTTCTGTCTAAAACTTACTAAATAAAATACTGAGGCAAAAGATGAATCAGGATAACTTAGAACACAGTGAACGTAGCTGTCCATTTTTCTAATGTCTCTGGATGTGTCGTAGTCTTTGTTTCATTTTGCGTGTGGACGCAGCGCACACGATTGCTCTTTTGGGCGTGCCCGTGGGCTAGTACAGCGACGCTGTAAACGTCACTGCCCGTGAACGCAGGGAGTGCCACGGGCGGGTGGATACTGGAATCATAGTGTAGGATGGATTTCTTGTCCAAATTTGAAATCTGGTTGAGCTGTGCCAAGTGTTACCAAATAGACCGTGTGAATTGTCTGAGTAGTTATCTCAAGAGCAGTTCATCTGGGTTGGTCTTGGACACAGTGCACCCGTGTACAAACCCGAAAGGTGACGAGGCAGGGCTTGCGTCGTGAAACGGTGCAGAGGCCTCTGCTAGGCTCGGGTCGGGACGCCCCCAGAGGCTCGCGCGCTCACTCGGGGGGCTTTTTGGAGCTCGGTGGGTCTAGGGAGTGTGATATTGGGACTAAGCGTGTGTGGTGCTGAATGGCTCTACGTGTTGGTTTAGGGTAGTTCAGGCTGTGAATAATGGCCAGGCCCTCGTCGGTTATGGGTGGCGCCACCCCAGTGCTCATGGGGGATGAGGTGAGGGGGGAGGAGGCTCGCTGTGCGGCTGCTCCTTCGCTGCGGCCTCGAGTGCTCTGCCTGTGCTCTCTCTCCTCTGCGGCGCCCTCCAGCCGCCCCGCCGCCCCGCAGTGGAGCCGCCTGCTGTGGACTGACAGCTCCGCACGCTGCGCGGGAGCAGCCGCTCCTTCTTCAGCTGGCTGCACGCTGCGTCTCAGCAACGAGAGGAGCACTGGGAGAGGGCCTAAGTAGATCTTGGTGCTGCAAAAAGTGAGGTGAAATTAAACTCGCCTCAGAAGGAAATATTGAATGTATTTATTCATAAAGGGAAAATAAATGCTCCTTATCATTACTTTCTACAAAATCAGTCTTTCATCTTCGTACATAGTATCAAGCGCTTTTAATTTGAAATGCTTAACATTATTTCAAAGAAAATAGTTGATTTCCTGTTTCATTGGGAAAATTGTAGTATTTGAAATATTTCAGAAATTGTCATCCACAGTTTTAGGAGGCTTTCTAGTTACGTGATGAGAGCTCAGCATAAGTAAAATTAGAGCCCTTTGATGGCATTGGCTAATGGCAGAGAAAGCCTGCTTGGGCTTCTCTTTCTTGCTGATGTCTGCACTTTAGCTTTGTATTGCAGAAGTCAGGCCTTACTGGGAAAAGAAAATACATTTAGTTGGTTATATAACTGTGAGGGCTATTTTGAGTTAAGTCTGCCATTTAGGCCAGATTTTTTTAAAGAACTGAGATCTTTTTCTTATTATGTATTAAAATAAAAGTATATGTTAAGTAAGGGTTTTGGCGAGCAGACTCAGCACTCCTGGTAATTTAAAGGACTTGTAACTAAGGGGCACTAACTATGTTAACAGAACAGTGTTCACATCGAGAATGTTGGGAAGAGAAAGTGTTTCTCTTTGAGATGGGTTGTCCCTGAAGACATTCACGGTGATGCGATTGTTTCAGCGTGTCGCGTTCATGGTTGTAGTGAGATGTAAGTGGGGTGCCCACAGGCAGTCAAGGGAATTCTGGGTTCCACAAGGGGAGTCAGGGAGGGCCTGCGCAAGATACTGCACATACTTTTGCTCAGTTTTAAAATGTGAACAATGACTTCTATTTGTACATTATGGTTGTTTATAATAATCAAAGAGCAACTGAAAGTTTTAAAATATTCATGAGATACAAGTAGTTTGTTAAATCAATTCATTGATTTGATTTTTCACAGAAAACATAAAAAGAATAAAATTTCTACCCTCTTGTAGATCAATACTGAGAGTGAAAAGTAGGGTTAAAATGAGGGTGACAGTTGTGGGGGCATGTGCTTTGAAGTTAGACTCTGGGAACTATGGCTGCCACATGGTACATAAAGGGTATGTTTAGGGAATCCACCGGTGTTGCGGAGATGATCATTTCTTATGCTGGGAACGAATTCTCCATTGTGTGAAAATCTTCATGAGACTGAGGAGATATTGATGTTTCAGATGACCGGTCGTGGATCACAAGCATTGGAATTCACAGGTTTGAATAGTACTGCACAAAGATGTGTCCCCATTTGTGTGTAGTCTGCTGTTTAGAGAAATAGCGCTTAGAAAACCTATCATCCAGTGGAGGATGACTTCTCCATCATCCTTCATACATTTATGACAGCAGTAAAGTAGCTTCGTAGCGACAGCTACTGCCCACCTCCTAGGCGCTTGCGTGATGCTGAGACACTGTATCCCACTCTCAGCTTAAGGAGAACAGCTGTACTCTGGCCCACAGTTAGGCCACGGTCATTGGCTCCAGGGCCAGAACACGATGGACAGGGGGCCTGGTGGGGAAAGGCTCAATGCGCAGCAGCCGGAGAGCTCAGGGGACGGCGGAGCGCGGCCACCTCTGCATGGACCGCCTCACAGCGTCAGTTATAGCGCCGCTGTGCTCAGATGCCGTGCTCTGTCGCCTTCCAAAGGCACAGGCATTGGAGGACGTTTTAGATCCACGCGAAGGTGCAACGGCTTGTGAACGCTAACGACGTGCAGTGGGAAAGAACTATGGAGACTGTCTAGATGTGCGATATTTTTAAGCTCACATGACTTTCTGACTTTAGCACGATACTAGATCACAAATAGATTTCAAAGTTGTACTCACTCCCCTGACTCTAAAGTCAGGTTATGAGTAACACATTCTTGACGTTCGAAGTGAATGGCTTTCTGTTCTCAGACATGTCTTCAGAATTGTGACATTCATGACTAATGCTTTACTCTAGGGAAACGAGTCATTTGCATGTCAGAGCTCTCTGTACTTCACCAATATCCTGGGCAGCGCCAAACGTCCTTCCAGCTATGACTATGCAGTTGAGCCGTAACTGAGTGTTTCTCTATACAAGATGGGCAGGTGCATGAAAGTGAATGTCCCAGCCTGTGCAGGCATGTGTCTGCCTGTGACAGGGGGCTCTGGGAAGATGTGGAACTTTCAGAGGACCCAGGAGGGCACCTGCAAGGATGCACAATGTTTATTCCATGGCTTTGCTAAAATCCTTTTCTGCCGTAAAATTGCATATGTCTGCTTAATGTCAGAGACAAAACTTGTAATGTTCCTGCGATACTGGGGGTTTTACCAGCTGAATCATCCATCCTACCTCCACTGAATAGCTTCAGATATTCCAGAAATCTCTAATGCCTTGATATTAAAAGGTGATTCTACAGTTTTAGATGAAGAAAATTTCAGTAAGCACATGTCCTAACAAAATGATTGCTTTAAAATAATTTTATGTTGTAGCACACTTCTTACCTGTGTGATTTTATGCAACCAGCTAAATATTGAATGTACAGTTATTTACTTTTTTTTTTTTGCAGAACTAGGGATTGAACTCAGGCCCTTGCACTTGCCAGGGAAGCACTTATTCCACTGAGCCATCTCCCCAGCCCCTGTACAGTTATTTACTATCTATACCATTAAAAATAGAAGAGGAGGCAGTTAAATATTTTGTGGCTCAATATACAGTTCATAGTTTTATGTTATTGTCAAATATAGGATTTAATCAATTACATAACTGTCTCAGTTGCTTTTCACTGGTTGCTGGGACAAATACCCAATATTCAGAATGAAAGAACAAAAGATTTATTTAGCTCACAGCTTGTGGAGGTTTCAATCTATACTTGGCTGGCTCCCAGGCAGAGTGGCACATGGCAGAGGGGAGCAGCTCATGGGAGCAGAAAACAGCAAAGAGCAAAGGGAAGGGCAGCAGCTGCGGCTTCTAGCAAGCCTCTCTCTCCTCCTCACATTACAAGCGGGCTACCCTGGAGTGGGGTGTAGAACTCACACAATGCTCATGCCCTCCTCTTGCTCAGAAGGATGTTTACAAAGTAAGAATTCTGGTTCTCTGCTGAGTCACTTAAACTTCTAAACTTCTTAAGTTGACACAATGCATCAGCCATTTCAATAATGTATCAGTTAGACTTTTGTAAACCACGTGTTCAGTTAGACTACCTGAATATGAAGCTGGACAGAAAATACGCACTGCTACAAGGAGCTTTATAATGTAGTTACACACATTAGAAAAGGACACCAACAAACAGAAGAAACTTGAGAATTTCTGTTGCAATTTGCTGAGTGGAAGATTTTAAGAACCGTTCTGATTCGTCTTTCTTCATGACACACGGAGATTGAAGCCAGGCCCTCACGTCTGCTAGGTGGATGCTCCTCGCCGGAGCCACATCCCAGCTCAGAAGGACTCTGACTGCACACCTCGCCTCAGCTGGCAAGACCTCTACACCAGTTCATTTAATCATAGAGAAGAGGGGCAGAGGCGGGTGCTGTTTGGGCCACATGACCGTCATCCTGTGGTTAGTCAGATACCTCAAACTTTACAACAGCAAATAAATTTATTGAAAATAATACTGTATTTAAGAAATTGTAAAATGACTTTCTCGTATAGAACATAAAACACTTTCCTTATATCTGCATTGAAGTCATACAAATACATGAAAGTTTCATAAACTTTTGAAGTCTTTCAGTGAAGAAAGGATATATTTTAATTATATAAACAAGCTCATAAATTCTATATTCAGAGAATTTAACCCAAAATTCTCTTCTTTCTCTCTTGTTTTTGTTCTCTTCTCTCTCTAATTCTGTCTCCCTCTCTCTTTATCAGTATCTCTCGCTCCATCCTTGCCTCTGGTTTTCTGTAAGCCTGGATATTCTTGCAAAACACCTAACCAGAAAACGTGGTGTCACAATTTCTAAATAGTAATGCCTAGCAGATACCAAAAATGAACTGCTCAGAGACCTGACCCACAACAAATAGGATTTCTGCCGTTACACAAACACCAGCACGAGGCAAAAGACTTCATTTGTTTTCCCTTGCACGTGCCGTGCGTACTTCACTTTGCTTGGACTCCCTGGCTTGTTCTGCATGGAGTTGCATGTGGCGCGTCTGGCCGTCATGGTTACTGCTGAAGTTCACCCACAGGAGTTCAGGGGTTGATCAGTTCCACCTACAAAATGAGCACGGTCCTTTCACCAGAAACTGTAAGAGAGCTGTTCAGCAACAGGGCTGTTTACTGCTGCTGCCGGTACTTGGATTATCTGGGAAACAACAGGTAGTGAGATTACCCAGTTAAGGTATATAACAGTACTGGTTCTTGGGCTGGAGAGATAGCTCAGTGGCATAAGCCTGATGTGTGTAAGGTACTGAGATTGATTCCCAGTATAAAAACAAAACAAACAAAAACCAGAAACTGAATTATTTCACCCCGGATCCAATGATCATTCTTAGGAAATCACTGCCCCTCCCATCTTCCTCCTCTGTCACATTTCCCATTAGCAGATTTACTTTCAGAGTATCAGCAAAATTCTACTGGTAATTTTTATCACAACATGGGAAAACAAGTATAACCCCTTCTCAGGACAAACAGGAGCACAGGTGCAGGCTCAGTGGAGTCATGGTGAGGCCAGGGAACCCCCACTTCAGGGGTCCAGGATACTCTTGTCCCATTGCTCCTCAATAGAAGGCTGAGTCCTGGAGGGGAAAGGGAAAAGTTGAATCACCCCTGTTTTTGTAGAAGCATAGACTTTATTCACTAACTACTGTGTCATTGCATTTTTGCCTTCCAAAAATAGCAAAAAGAGCTCTCAACATTTAAATGGAAATAAAGCAATTAAGATGCTTAAACTCACTGGTAAACTGCAAAATACTTCAACTTGCAGGACCAATGTATCAAATTAATTATTTTTCTTTATGGCTATTGTGAATCTCTATTCTTTTCAATTATTTTATCTGACATGGAAAATGGATGCTTCAGTTTAAAAATTGACTTACATGTGATACAGTTTCACCACAATCATTCTATACCTATTTCTCTCAAAACTATGTTGCGAGACTTTTCCTAAAAGAAAAACTATACAACAGTGAAAATAATTTCTTCTATAAAGTGTGTTATTGTTAGGAGTTGATGGTGTACAATAAAATTAAGTTGTATTACAATTTGAAAGATGTTTTTCTGGGAATGTCTTTGTCTTGCTTTATGAATTATTATTTTCTTTTTCAGAACCAGGGATTGAACTCAGGCCCTTGTGCTTGCCAGGGAAGCACTTATTC
>NDGN011521930.1:2188-16264 GCA_002564285.1 Tympanoctomys barrerae | reverse complement strand
GGCTAGAGAGATAGCTCAGTAGAATAAGCACTTGCCTGGCAAGTGCAAGGTCCTGAGTTCAATACCTCGTACCACAAAAAAAAGAGAGAGAAGAGAAAGAAGAGAGAGCTGGGGTCCCAGTATTCCTTCATGTACAAGTACCAATAACCTAATTTCTTTACACTAAACTCCATAACCTCAATAGGGTCAGAGTAGGGGCCAAGCCTTCAACACACAAGTGTTTGAGGGACATTCAAGAGCCCACCCATAGCACCTTCCTTCTTTTGCTTTCAAAAACAAGGCAGCAGACTTTTCACTTGTGTGTGTGGAAAGTTCCTTGGGCTTTCATTATTTTGTTACCCAGTTCCAGAGAGTTTCTAACTTGGCTCTCATCTAAGATAGCAATTATAGATATCCCAATGTTTCTCATTCATTTACTAGGGAGTTGGCAGCCTCTGTATGTGTGGGACCTGACCCAGGGAGAGCTGGTTTTTCCCCTAATATTTGGTGTGAAATTGAACTAATAATATCAGAATTTTTATTCCATGAGGACTTTTTTGATCATGGGAATATGTCTTTACTCAACATAAAGGATTGTTTTTGCTTGGTTTGAAAGATGGCTTTTTAAAACTTTAACTTGAGAGGAAAAACAGCATTAATTATAGGTTAAGAAGACAAATAGGAGAGTATACTTACAGAAATGACTCATCTAATGGTCTCCAGGAGGGCTGGGAGATGGCCAGAATTTCGCTGAGGGAAACATCAAAGTCAAGCAGCTAAGGGGAAGACAGCCTAAGAACTAAGTAAAACTGAAGTAAAAATTTAAAAAATAGCAAATGCTGGTGAGGCCATGGTGAAAAAGGAATCCTTCCATATTGTTAGTGAAAATTTAAACTACTGAAGCCATGATGGAAATCAATATGGGGATTTCTCTTTTTTTGTCACAACAATTAGAATTTTATTTGACATTACTATTACATCAGTGTCATTTACCTTGCCACAACCCCCCAAAATACTTAGATTTATATAAATCTAATAAAACATCAGCAGCACTGAAGAACTCTCAGGAAAGCAATCCAAGATGTAAATTAATGAGGAAATATTCCAGGTTCATGGATAGGTCCGTCTTAAACTTGGCCTAAAATAAAATGTATTACTTGAACAATAACAAATACACACAGTGAAAGGTAGTCTCTATAAATGAATATAAAATCAAAATATGTTTCCCATAGACTTTAGTCCTATATTCCATTGTTGAAGTGTCTATATTTTCCTATAAAACATTATGATTGACTCACAATATGAGTATATGCTTATATTCATATATATATATATGCATACCTATACCCCCTGTATTTATAAAATGTGAGTAATTAATTACTTTAATGATATTACTTGGAGATCTTCTATGTCAGAAACATATGCATAAGTAATTTATAACGTCGAGTTATTGAGGCCTGGGAAGTAGCACTGTGGCAGTGTTTGCTTTCAATCCCTAGCATTTGAAAAAAGAAATTATCTATTTATCCAACTATAAAGAAAGAGTGACATTTGTCCATTATTGATGAGTATTTAAATTTTTGTTGTTGTCCTTCTGTTTATTTTTCATTAGTAACAGGTTATTGTAAGAACCTTTGTAGAAATATATGGGCATAGTTTTATACAGAGTCGCCACAGCATAAAATTTTGGATGCAGATTTTAAATTTCAGGTAAGTATTAATAAATTATCCTCCAAATTTGATGATAATATATCACATCATTTTTTTCACAACTGTTTTTACCATAGTAAAAACAGTAGGAGAAGAGAAGCATTTGCTTTAATATTGATTTGAGTTTATGAATTAGACTGTTTCTTTATATTCATTAAACTTTTGCACTTTTGATGAATTACTTTATATTTTTTAATAATTTTATTGAAAAACAAATATCAATGAGACAGTTTCACAACCGATTACTGGAACATTTATAGTAATTAATACATTGCATATTGTTGTCTCAGTGGTTATTCATTGTACGAGATGCAGACACGATATCCTGTCTCAAGCATTATTATAAGAAACCTCTCTATTCATTGAATTAAGAGAGTGGAGCTGTATATCTATCCTAATTATTTTGAAAAGTATGGGGATTTCTTGAAGAATTAAAATTAGAAATTCTGCGGGATCCAGCTGTCCCCCTCCTGAAGTATCTTCTCTAAGGAGCATAAGACACTGTACTTCTATAAACATGTGTACCAATGTACTTATAATAGCTAAATCCTGGAAACAGACTGTTATATCCGCCAACAGATAAGTGTATAAAGAAAATGTGGCATCTATATATAATGGAACGCTACTCAGCTATTACAAAGAACAAACAGACATTTGTAGAGGGATGGATGCACCTGAAAAAGATAATATTGAGCGAAATTAACCAGACACATAGGCTAAATAATGTGTGCTGTCTCTCAGTGGAATCAAGCAGAGACAAACAAAGGCATCAACAGAGGATGGACAGAAGTAGACAAGGAGATGGATCTCTTTCAGGTGGGAAGGGATACAGGAGACCAAGGGCAAAGGATCATGGGAGGGAAAGGGAAAATCGATAGAATAAAGTTATATTGAAATGTATGGTAAAAAAATTAATATTATCTATAGTCAACACGCTGTGTGATAGATCACTAGAAACTACTCCTTTCTTTTTCTTTTTCTTTTTCTTTCTTTCTTTTTTTTTTTTTTTTTATACCAGGGACCTTGAGCTTTCCTGAGAGGTGCTTATGCCACTGAGCTTCCTCTCTAGCTCGCTATTCCTCTTGTTGGATTGAAACTTTGTGCCTATTGATAATTTTGGCCCTTTTCCCCACCACTTCCCCCTCCCTGCCTCTGGTAACCATTATTCTACACAGTGAATAAGGGCCTAATAGCCTAAGAACTCAAACTACTCATTAACAAAATAAAACAACACTATTAAGAAATTAAGGGCAAAAGGCCAGAATAGATATTTATCAAAAGAAGACTTATAACTGGCTGACATATACATGAAAAACTGTTCAATATAACTAATCTTCAGAGAAATGCAAATTAAAGTGTGGCAAGATATTACATCACATCTCTTACATTAGCTAATATCAAATGGAGAAAGAGAAAGAGAGAGAGAGAGAGAGGAGAGAGGAGAGAGAAGAGAGGAGAGAGGAGAGAGAGAGAGCTGGCTGTGGTGCTGCGTGCCTGCAATCCTGGCTGCTCAGGAGGCAGAGGCAGGTATACCACAATTTAAAGGCCCGTGTGGGCAACTGAACTAGGGCTTATCTCAAAATTTTTAAAAAATTAAAATTGATGTGGCTCAGTAGTAAATCACTACCTAGAACAAGTTCAATTCCCAGCACTGCAAAAAAAAAGGCGGGGGGGGGGGGGAATGAAAGAACACGTATTGGAAAGGAAGTAAAAGAGAGAACCCTTGCATACTGTTGGTGGTGTTGTAAATCAATACAGCTATATTGGGGGAAAGTATGGTGATTCTGATGAACACCAAAAGTAGAATTACTGGATAATGCAGGAATTCCACTTTTGAGTGCATGTCCACAGGAATTAAAACCATTATGTTGAAGAGGCATCAGTGCTGTAAATCTAAGTGTTACATACTCACAGGTCTCAGTCTAACTTCAATTTACTTCTTAAAGTTCAGATTCATTTACTTACCCTTCTAGACAACTCCTCCTGGCTGTCCAAACTTAACTTGTCTCAACCTAAGCTCTCCGTGTTTTTATAGTAGTTTCCTCTTTGCTTGGTAAGCTCTCTGTCACTTGATGATACCATTATCTGGCTGGTTCTCCTTAACTTCAGCTCCATAACCTTGAAATTTTAAATAAGATACCAAATGATAACTGTTTTATATTGAAGGCCTTCTTGACTCTGCCTCATCTTTCCCTCCTTTGTCATGTCTTTCAGGATGGCTGGGGTAGTCTGAAGCTTGTACTTACTGTAACCCATCTTCTCCTGTGCAGCGATAAGGATTGTGCTGCTCACCACTCCTCAGCGCTCACACAGCCACCAGCTATACCCTCTGCGGCTTCCCAGCACATGCAGGAGAAAGGCCCCAGCCCATTACCATGGCTTACAAAGGCTCCCCCGGGGCTGATCCTATCCTGATCTCAACATGTGTACTCACTCCCTGCTTCCAACTACACAAGAAAACCCAGCATGCTCCTGACCAAAGAGCATTGACTCATGCTGTCCGCTCTCCCTGCAGTTCAGGGAGAGTGGACAGCATCACTAGTCACAGGACCCCAATCACTCCCACTCATCGAATTCTTAGAACAAACACCACTTTCTCTGCGACACCACCTTCCTCAACCAAAAGTCAGGCACAGCCATCCTGGGATCCCCTAGAACCAGGAATGTCTCCTTCCTCACGCATCCCAGCTGTACCTGTCTGTCATTTTTAGTATTATTTGATACTTATTTCTATGCACTAGACCCTAACTTCTAGAGAGGGTCTAGTGAAGCCTGATTCTCCTTCTTCACATATCCTGGTAGCAATCCCCACCACATGTTTAGAGCCATTAGCACAATCCTGGCTCTTGAACGCACAAAAGTGAATGATATTATTCAGCTTCAAATTCGCTGAATAATTCACTCTACATAAATTCTACCTTAAAATACCCGTCAGACCATGTCCCTACCCTGCCCTTAGATGGCGCCCATTGGCCTGAGGGATGAAGTCAAGCCCTGTGCTGTCCAAGCTCCGTTGTGATTTTTACCTCCCCTGGGCTGCTCCACTGCCCTGGATGTTGGACCTTTGATACTTCAGCAGCTCAGACCCCCTCCTGATTTCATATCACACTCCATCATATCCAGTGGTCTTCGTTCCTTACAGATGCTGCACATTTCAGGTCTTCGTTCCTTACAGATGCTGCACATCATCTAAACACACAAGAACATAATTATCACTCTTGGACAATGAAATACTAATATACTATAATGCAGGCCATATTGACATTCCCCGAGTTGTCTTGGGCTTACATTTATAGCTTTTTGCTTTATTGTCTCTGATGCATATCTCCTTCGTGCCTGCTCCATCGCTAAATCTGGAGTGCAGGCTCTACTTCTCATCTTCATGCTGATTTCTGAAAGGGCAGAGATTATGTGTCATATGCCAGAACCTGCTTCTCTGCCTTGCTGAACACACTTCTTCCCTTCACTTCTGGGCCTTCCTTGAAGTGAGAGAGGTGACGGCGTGGCCATGTTCTAATGACAGTAATGGGTGCAAGTCATAGGCCGTGGTTTTTAAAGAAGTAGGGAGATCTCAGCCTTGCTCTGTTCTTTTTCCAGCTCAATGAAGACCGCAAAGATGAGCACCTAAGGAACAACGGAGCCACAAGACAGAAGGAGCCCTGGGTCGTGAAGTCATTAAACAGAGGAGAGTCTCACATCAAGTGAGAACACGTGCCTAGGATTCGTACACAAGCAAAAGCACACTCCATTGTGCTTCAGCGTTACACAGTTGGGGTCTCCTTGCTACAGCTACAAGCGAGGTCAGTGGTCCTACTATGAATTTTTTTTTTCTGTATTCTAGGGAAGGGTCTACAGGGTGTTCAGGGTCTCACTACTAGATTGGATTCATAGTGATCCACCTGTTAACAGCCTCCCAAGAGCTGGGATTACAGGCTAGTGTCACCACACCCAGTCTCAATCACTGTCTCAGCAGGCCCAGGGATCAAACCCCCAACCCCTGCGCCTGCTTGCAGGCACTTTAATCCACTGAGCTATTTGGCCGGCCCCAATGGTCCTACTATGGAAGAGTCTAAATGAATCTTGCCCAGAATCTCGCCTCTTGAACAGAGTGAACGGTGCAGGAAAAGGCTAAGACATCACTGGCTGGGAATCAGGAGGCCCTGGAGCTACAACCAGAAGAAGAGCATCCATGACTTGAAGAAGGCTCTTGCGGGGACACAATCCCAGGTCTGTCTTCTAACTTACGTAAGTGTGCCTGTGCCTAATGGTGCCTGTGTGCAGGGAGGACCCATTTAAGTTACAAGAAGCAGCAGAGAAGACAGTTGACACAGGGGCTTTTTATAAAAGCAGAACTAAAGAAAGAAAAAGACAAAAATCCATAAAAGTTCAGTTTGACAATATGAAAGCAATGAATAAATAATCACAGTCATTATGTGAACTTCTCATTTTATCTAATTACCATGCAGCACAATAAGATTTGTTATTGAATATGTCAGATTCAATTTGTTGTTAATTCATTTGATCATAACTTTAAACTTTGTTCTTAAATGTATATCCTGAAGTGCATGTTCTTCACATTGCTGCCAATGGCTTAAAAAAAAACTAGACGGAAATTTACTCACCATCTTCTTGTCATAGAAAAAATTATGGCTAAGGAAAGTTTGAAAGCATTTCATTGGCATCTAAACTCATGTTGTTTCATAATTTGTTTTAATATTTAACCATGTGCACTGAATTCACAGTAGGCTGAAGAGTGATAAACATTACTGAGTCAGGGAACCGGGTGTGGTGGTGCACGCCTGTTATCTCAGCACTTGAGAGGATAAGCCAGGAGGGTCTCTATGAGTTCAAGACCAGTCTGGGGACCACAAAAGTGAGCACAAAGCCAACCTAAACTGCACAGTGAGACCCTATCTCAAAAAAGAAGTGCTGAGCTAAGGATCTTAGGCTTTTTATGGATCTGCTGAAGTCTGGATGGTTAATGCTGTGTTTGTGGTCAGTTAGACTAGACTGGGGTTTGCCAGTAAGAGCATAAATTGGCTTCCAAACCTTGCCCACTTGGTTCATTTAACCCATCTGCAAATTGCTTGTGATACTATTTGTATGTGTTAATTGTATAATAATGTACTGTTGATGCTAGAGTACTCTGTCAGCTTTGCCCTGAGTAGAGATGGATAATCTCATACTCTAGTACCACGTAATGCTATAGAATAATAACAGAACCTGACACTACTGTGTGACAAGCACTGTGCTCTACTGCACCTCAGTGAACTGTCACAACAATCCCAGGAGGTGGACAGAGTGGTTCACCATTTCCTCACTTAAAGTTGGAGAGGATCCAGAGCATGTCCAAGTAGCAGGGCTCTCGTAACTGTTAGAGGAGGTCATCAGCCTTGGTCACCTATCTCAGCTTCTCCCATCATTCCTTCTCCTTACTGTATCTTAGGACCATACCAACTCCAACCAGGGCTTAGGCAGAACTACGAGTTGGGAATCTGCACTCATTGCTCTCCATTGTTCCTTGAAAGTTTTGGGGCTCTTGATGTCAATTTGGAGCTGGATGACAGGGTGCTCACTATACCTGTTTCTCTCACTCAACAGTGTATATGCAACAAGAGTGGCTTTTTTTTTTTCAAACTTTATGCCATGCATACAGACTTGTGTTGAAGGCAAACCAGTTCTCAATGAGCCATGATCACTTTGGAGAAGGCTAAAGAATCAATGGGTGATTGAAATATGCTAAGATAATTGCTATGGTGGGACAAGTATAAGATTGTGTACGGAGTTCTCATGTAAATTTGGAGGAGTTAGTGATGCCTTCCTGGAGACCTGTGAGATAGGAAGTAACAAACCATGAAAAGAGGGAAGGTAAAAAGAGAGGTCCAAAGCAACCCAACACATCGGTGTAGGCAGAAGAGACTTACATTCAGCCTGTGACAGTGCCCTGGCTTCACTAGACAATCACTGAGTGGGTCTCTCCAAAAAGTCCCTGGCTCGCTACAGAGCCTGATTTCCTCATCACTGACCCATTAACAAACAGTTCCATTAATAACCATTAAGGGGCCTGGGAGATAACTCAGTGGTCTAAGCACCTGCCTGGCAAGCACAAGGACTCAGTACTGCCTGCCATGCTGGCCCTGGAGATCCAGGCTCACTGAGCCAGCCACCAAGACTGGACATGGTGGTGCACACCTGTAATCTCAGCACTGGGGAGACTGAGACAGGAGGATCACTAAGAGTCCAAGCTGCATAGTGAGACCCTGCACGAAATAAATAAATTTAAAAATTAAAAAAAAGTAAGAGTCACTAAGTATTTACCACCCAGGAAGCAGCAGGAGAAGGGCATTAAGCAGAATTTAGAGAACAGACACCCTGCTTCTACCCTTCATGCTTACTGAGTGCAGGGCCAGAACATTCTCAGAGGGGAGGGAAGAGAACTTAAATAATAACGTCAGCTTTTAAAGCAAGAGGAAGAAAAATGCCATGATGAAATACTCGGGCTTTGCAGTCAGACCCCAGCTACGCCACTTACCAGCTGAGCCACCTTGCACAAATTACTTAACCTTTTTGAGGCTCAGTTCCCCACCTATAAAATTAAAATAATAAAAGGTCCTGTCAAGACTGTTGCAGGAATTAACCCAGTGATGCATGGATGGCATTTAGCATGCTGCCCAGCCCAGAGCAAGCTCGTAATAAATGTTTTAGCCATTATATTAGTATAATTAATTCACTGCGTAAATGCTTGAGTGCCTGCTCTGTGATGCCTCTTGTGTATTTTATTTCAGTCCCTTCTCGCCTCATGCCACACCGGCCCTTGCCCCGGATCTTGCTCCATTCTTTGCACACTGGTGACTTCTGTCAGGTCACTGTCATCTTGCCAGACAAGCATGGACTACAAGCTCTGGGAAGCTGGGCTTTTGCTCACAAGTCTCGGGCAGCACATTTAATCTCCCTGGACCATGTCTCAGTGCCAGGGGGGACCTCTTTGCTAACCACCTCCAATCTTCTGGCCCAGATGGCAGTTAATTTTATAGCATCTAGCCATGTATCTTGCATGTTAGAATACATTTTATCTATTACTAGTTCTATTATCATCTCACATTTTCCAAGCCTTCACTGTTTTCCAGCAAAGTCTACAGTGGATTTCTTGCATAAAGGATTATAAAGCTGCAGTGAAATATCTAGTTCTAAGTGATCATGGAGTACTAAGATCTAGTCAGTTTACCAGTAGAGAACATGCAATGGCATGCTGGGTGATAGTTTTGAAACACTAAAAGCAGGCACTTATTTGTTTGCTTTATTTCTTTATCCATGACTGATGCTGAGGATGTCTTCTGGTTTCCAACCCAACTCCTAGGGAAACTCAAGTGCTAGAAGTGGGAAGTGCCGTGTGAGCCTGGGCACACACACTGGAGGGAACCGGAGGGCTTGGAGTTCATTATGGTTTGTGTCTAGAGGCCCCACAATGCCTCATGAGGCCATGGGGGTGGACTTCTGGAGGTTGTAATTAATTTGGGATTCAGTGTTGGGATTATGAGTGTGAGTGCTGCTGGGATTATAGATATGAGTGCTATACTCGGCCTTTATGTTACCTCAATGCAACAGAAAGGAGACAGACTTGCCCTTTTTTGTCACTGTTACCACTACTCTTCCCTTTCTGCTCTTGTTTTGCTATTTTCTGCCACCATGACCTGCTGCCCTCTGCCATGTGCCAGTCTGTCGTGGAGCCAGCTGAATACAGACTGAAACCTCCACAAACTGTGAGCTAAATAAACCTTTCCTTCCTTAATTTTGGGTGTCTGGTACTTGGTCCCAGCAATGAGAGAAAAGTAACCAGGACAGAGTTGTTGAACAGCTAATTTCAAAGCCACCTATGACAGGCAGGGCAAGTGAAAGTGGCCAGCAAGAGTCAGCAATTTGGAAGTGGGTGGAGCTGGAGAAGAAAGCAGATGCAGAAGTAGATTTAAGGACCCTCCCAAGGACATGGGCAGACCTTAAGTAAGATCAGAAAAGCAAATATTTCCCCGGGTGGTAACACACTGCTGTGGCTGCTTAGGCCTGTTTACACAAGATAGAGAAAACTGACTGAGACCCAGAGGGCCTGGGCTTGTAGCCCTCAACTTAACTCTGCTTAAGTCTGAAGTTTCCTGTCAGGACTTGAAGATACAAATCTTCCATTCTATCCCACAGTACACAAATAGGATTTTAAATTATCTTTTGGTGAAACTAACTCGTAGCACAACAGTCAGCATTCAGCCTATGATTTTATGAGGACAAAAGCCCCCGGCCACATCTGTAAGGTATAGGGAACTCCCCACTTAGATTTGCAAGGAGCAGACTGGTATCAGATGAACAGGGAATCCTTGGGCTCGATGGGACACCAAGCAGGGAGTTTGGGGAGAGGATGGCACCATCGGGAAATGTCTGGTTGCCAGGAGGGTGCCCCCTGCCTGGGCATCTGTCAGAATGAAACTTGTAGGATGGCGTAAAGGGCCCCAGGAAGAATCAGGAAGTGTGAGCAGTGGCCAGGCCCCAGAAACGTAAGGAAGGGGAGCACGCCTGGGGCTGGGTGACCAGAGAGCACTTTGTCTTGGGGCTCTGTGGACCAAGAACTTTGGAAAGTTCTCAGCAAGGTTCCTGACAGGCTGAGATTTCTCTTTGGAGTGAAACAATTTGCCAGAACTTCAATCCTGCAGCATAGTTTGCTGACAGATTGGGTGTGATTTTTCCTGAGATGGGGGCGTTTCAAAAGCAGAAGAGGAACAGGAGGCTCGAAGGGGGGAGGCCAGTGGGAAAGAACAGCTGTCAGCTTCGATGTGGCTTCAGGACAGCTCCTGCAGATGTACACAAAGCACCAGCCACTAATTTCCCGAAGCACAGGCAAGTCACCAACCCCAAATGCAATCTGGATTGTACGAGAGGGTCCAGAGAGGATCCGAGACACCAGGCATAGCCCATGGTGGGTTCACTTGTCTTGTGAAACCAACATCTCTACTTGCACCAAATTAAACCAATTTGACCCAAATCTGTAATGCAGAGGAAGCATAATTAAATTGAAGATTTTAATTAGACACAGTTTTGATGAAACTTAACGGGAGCTGGCAGGAGCAGTCTTGCTATCTATTAAATACAATCCTGCCTGGTAAAGGGCTCTTCAGTTGATGATCTTTAATGACTGCCCAGCTCTCAGCATCTTTGTTGGTGCTCCAGGGGAGGGGTTGGAGGAGGGGCTTTCATCTTTGGGGAGGTGACTCTTTAAAAGGAACACTGCTGCTAAACTTTAGGGTGGCCCGATTACCTACTTTTCATTTGCCAAAGTAGAAAAGCAGTGAGGAATTATACTGAGGGTCATTTCACAGAAATGACAACCGAAGGAGAAGCAGGGATCCCTGCAGCCAAGAGGGGCCTCCACTGGCTTTCCTGCTAACTGCTTTGTGCCTCTTGATTTCACTTCACGAAACTTGGCTCTTCCCCCGGCCTGGGGTGGGGGTGGGGGTGGGAAATAGGTTTCCAGGAACAGCTATCTGGGAAGAGCCTATAGGCTGCAGGGCTGGCTGATCTGAAGAGCCTAGTCAGATCCGTTTCCCTAGGACAGATGACAAAGGAGACAATCAGTAACAGGGCATCAGTGAAGGAAGAATGAGAAAGGGAAGAGTGGAGAAGTGACTCACCCTGGGACTCTCCCAACAGGGGGCTGGAGTTCAAAATACTTTCTCTTCAACAAGGCAGCCAAGCAGACTCAGAGATGCAAATCTGTGAAGACCCTGACAGGCAAGACCACCACCCTCGAGGTCCAGCCCAGTGACACCATCGAGAGTCAAAGCCAAAATCCAAGACAAGGAGGGCATCCCACCTGACCAGCAGCATCTGATGTTTGCCTGCAAACAACTGGAGGACAGTCAGACTCTCTGACTACAACATCCAAAAAGAGTCCACCCTGCACCTGGTGCTTCACCTGCAAGGTGGGATCATTGAGCCATCCCTGCGCCAGAAGTACAAATGTGACAAGATGATCTGCCGCAAGTGCTATGCCCGCCTGCACCCCCGTGCTGTCAACTGCTTCAAGAAGAGTGGCCACACCAACAACCTGCGCCTCAAGAAGAAGGTCAAGTAAAGCTCAGCCAGCCCTCATTTAGAAGGGCACCACCTGCCCAACGCCTGCAGCCTTGGGGACTGAATGAAGTTTCCCTCTCTTGACTACAGAAAAAAAAAAAAATATGAGCCTGGCTCAAGGTGTTCCGGCTTGAAGAAGTCCTCCTTTCCTCCATGTCTTCTTTCCTTCTTTTCTTTCTTACTAAAACCTCACTGTGCAGCAAGCACTGTACCAGGCACTGTTTGGTCTAAAGGATTTCAGCTCCCTCCTGCCCCTGTGGATCTATGAGTGTAAGACATGAGCAGAAAAGGAGCAACAGAGAAGTCATACTTTGGCTTAGAGCAGAAATCAGGAGGTGCAACCAAGGAGCCTAATCTAGCTTGTTGCCCATTTTTGTAAAATAAAGTTTTATTGGAACACTGCCACACCTATTCACTCGCACATTGTTGATGGCTGCAATGGCATACATGCATTGAGTAGTTGTGACCAGAACCTCATGGTCTGCACAGTCAGAAGTACTTATTATGTAACTTTTGCAGGATGAGTATTCTGACTCCTGGCTTAGGTAGTCAGGCAGCTAGTACGGGGAAGACAAAGTCTAGTTCAGGTGAAGTCTTTTCTAGAGGAGGGGAAATGCCTATGTGAGGAGTTCCACATAGTCTGTCAGTGTGTGAGGGCTTATACTGGGACAAACTGGTATACGTAGGGACTCAGAGGAAAGGCCATATGAATAGAAGGGAGTGGTGGAAAGACAAAAGGCTTTATCGAGTTATGAGAGGAGGAGGTCCATCTAACCCAGAATGTTGTCACTTCAATCCTAGGGAAGGAATTTGGATAGGATTCTGAGGGCACTGGAAAGCTTTTAAGCAGGAACATGACACAGTATAATTTTAAAGAGCACTCTAGCCACTGTGGTGAAGGTGGTTTGGAGGAGAAGCAGTCCACTGGTGGCTGGGATCGAGTTCATTTTAGGAGAGGCAAAGACGTAGGCAGATTTGAGGTGTGTTTGAGAGCTACAGTTGATAGGACTTAGAAACTGATTAAGCACTGGAGAGGTGGTTATAAAAAGACCAGGGTCATGAATGGTCACTCCCAGACTTTTGGCCAACAAGTTACTGGATAAATGATTGTGCCTTTTGCCGCAGCTGGGGAGTCTGGGGTTGGGGGAAGAGGACGTTGAGTGGATGATTTCAAAGTTCAGTACTTTTTGTCCTCTTTAAAATTGAGATTCGTGTTGGACTCCAAGTGGAGATGACAGGGAGACAGTTGGATATATGACCTGAAGTGCAGATGAGAGGCCCAGACTGCAGATAAAAATTTGTGAGTCATCGGCATCGAGATGGTATTTAAGCAACAGGACTGGATGAGCTCACCTAGAGCAGGAGGTAAAGAGAAAAGGAAACGGGAGCCACAGCTAATGATTCTTTCCAGCCTGCTTAGCCTCCTTGTGGCCTGTTACTCATTCCTATTTATCAAAGCATGAGCCTGAGAGTAAAACACTGCAGAGACTTAATTAAGCATTACGCTTAAAGAAATGCAGGGAACTATTCTTAACAAGATGCAGTTATTCACAAAGTTTAGCATTTGATAGTTTTTGCAGCTATTTATTTTAAAGGCAAACTTGAGATCATCTTAAGTTCTTTGTATGCATCTTCTAAACTTACAATGATCTGTTTTATGAGCTTGGAGTTGGATCGAAACATGTTTACTGCTACAATTTGCATCTGGAAAATCTCCCAAAGGCCTATGTGTTAAGGGATTCATCCCTGGTGGGGAGCAATTGGGAGGAGGTGGAGCTATTAGGAAATAGGACTGAGTGGGTTCTTTCAGGCCTTGAGTGTGACCTCAAAGGAGACAGTGGCATCACGGCCCTTCCTTTTCCTCACTGCCAGGAGGTAAGTCACTTGTTCTCCCACCACACAGCCCCACCCATGAACTACTGTCACCACATGCCTAAAAACAGCAAATGGCCATGGCCAGAAGCCTCATGGAGCCAAGAGAGCATGTACTGAACACTTCAGAACTGTGAGCCAAGATCGTCTTTTCTCTCTGTACACTAATCACCCCAGGATCGGTCAGAGTAACAGAAAGCAGACCAGTATATGTGCCGTTACTGACTTACCATATGCTTCCTTCCCTCCTCTCCTTGTTCATCACCCCTCACCAAGACCATAAGATTTTATTATACAAAAATCTTTTCAACCTGCAGACATTTACAAACCAGGTTCTCACATATACACAAAATGTCTCTCTCTCTCTCTCTCTCTCTCTCTCTCTCTCTCTCTCTCTCTCTC
>NDGN011521911.1:4506-30456 GCA_002564285.1 Tympanoctomys barrerae | reverse complement strand
ACCAGGGGGCGGGGCTGGCTGGCATGTGGTGCTGGGGGATTGAACCTCGGTCCCTGAGCTTTGTTAAGCTTGTTCTAAGTAGGTGCTTTAGACCACTGAGCCATCTCGCCAGCCCCAGACTGGCTTTTAAGCAGTGTTCCTACCAAAAATATGTTTATAACCAAAGAGCATATAAAAATTCGGTTCCAACATCACATGAAGCCTAAGCCTATCTTCAATAGAAGGAGGAAGTATTTTCTAAGCATCCTGTATACCTAGCTTCCCTGAAAAGGAGGTTGAAATTTCATATAGGTTTAATACCTAAGTATAGGTCTATTGAAGATGGTTGTTATTCAAAAGTCATAAATTTCTCTTCAAGATATTAGCTAGATGCCTTGGACCAGGATCAGGTGAACCCTGGCTATGTTCCACTTCTGACTAGGAGAGTTTCCTCACTTCGTGAGGTAAGGCCACTGTTTCACTCAGAGCTGAACTCTAGAGCTTCTGACAAGGTTCACACCTGACATATGTGACAATGTTTACAGAACAGCCAGCCAAGAAGAATAGCAGTAGGTGGATACCTCAGTTTTGTTTTGTTTTGTTTTCTAGATCTATCTTTTTTTGTTAATAAATAAGAATGTATAATAACAATCTTACCCCACTTTTCACAAGAACCAAGACCTTCCCTGTAATGAATAATCTATTAAATAGAGAGATTAGCTATTCATCTTACTCAGAGGTAAGGTTGAAAGGAGGTGAAAGACCAGTTATCCTTTTTCCTTTAAAGACATCAGTTTCCCTAATCACCCTGTAGAATTTAGCCTTTTATTTCCACTGGAGAAAAAGTATGAAACTGTTGCAAAATTGGGTTCCAGTCCTAGGTTCTTCCTTCCACCACACCTTCACCCATTTACATAATACAGATACTGCACATTTGTCTACTCAAAAAAGGTGTGTTGCAATTACAACCAACACCTAGGCAAGCCCAGAGACAGCCTGGGAGACAGAGGGAAGACAGTGGATTAGAACAGTGGTAGAGGCAAGCCTGGGGAGCCATGGAGTATGGAAGGTGGACCTTTGTCCACTGTGAAAGGGATAAGAAAGTCTTTTACTCATAGGTGTTGACCATCCAGAGGGAAGGTGGAGGAAAGGAAAGGCAAGTACAGAGAGGTGTGTGCAAAGTGCTATCGAAGGTAGCACTGAGGGAATGCCGGTGTTCCCACCTGACCAGAGCCTAGCATTGGAGCTAAGAAATAAGGGACTTACAGAAAAGCTAAGACATTTCTGACATTTTAGCATTTAGGGACCCTGGCCTGGCCCCATGCCACAAGTGAACTTGTTTATTCGGTTATTGTGAACTGACGTGTCTTCTTGAAGTCACATCCTAATGTACAAATTGCCCCATGCCACGAGGCTATAAGAACTTCCTGGCGATGGAATTGCAGACTCTATTATATTTGATGCAAATTGAGTTGTGTCAAGAAAAGTCTGTGCCCACCTCATTCCCTCAGAGGCCTGTGAACTGTGCCTTCTCTATTTCCTCTGGTTTTTGCCTGAGCAGAGCAGACCATGTTTAATAAGCCACCCTCCTTCCTCCACAAGGAGAAAAGGTGCCACTGTGTACTGAGTGCCCATGCTGTCTACGTACTATATATTTTTAGCCGTCACCGCAGTCTTTCATATCAGTGTTTATTTTCTCCATTTAAAGGCTGAGGAAATTGAAGTATAAAGTAGACATGTCTTTCCTTCCGAAGTAAAGCAATCTCCTCAAAGGAAGCAGTCTTCAGAATGAGGCAGTCTCTCAAAGGACAGTTATTGAAGGCCCAAGAATACAAAGGACCTGTCTCCCCATTTCTCCCTCACTGAAAGCATTTAGCAAAGATAATGACAGTGATTTGGATGTGGAAGTTATTATAACTGAAGTTTAAAATAGGAGGGGTGCAGCCAAATAGCTCAGCTGATTAAAGCACCTGCAAGTAGGTACAGGGGCCTGGAGTTCAATCCCTGGGCATGCCATGCCAGGCCTGCCCTCCTAGGCACGCTGAGACAGCAGTTGAGACTTGGCATGGTGGCTCTTGGGAGGCTGTAAACAGGCGGATCGCTACAAGTCCAATCTAGTAGTAAGACCCTGAACACCCTGTCGACCCTTCCCCAAAATACAAAAACAAAAAAATGACCCTGCTAGAAAATAGACCTTGTTGAAAAGAAGGGGAAAAAAGATGTCATCCACTTAATGGCCTAGTGAATATCAGAGAGCAAACTGGCTGGAACATTTCTGTGGCCATGTGTTACATGGCAGGTCACGAGATCAGACACATGTGGGCCAACTTTATATGGTAAACAACATGCTTTTCCCTCTTTTCATTACAGTCCCTTTGTCCTAGCCAGTGACAACAATGTGTTTCTCATGTAGCTTCATTTTACTTCTCAACTAATCCTCAACCAAAAAGAATTCAAAATATAAACAGTGTCCTAGGATTATAGTATCCCTAGATTGTGTGGTTAAAGAAAGACGTAACTGAGGATTACATCTGTTACCTGTAACCAATGCTTTGAAAGTGCTGGAGTGACTTATGCGCACGTAGCAAGTACCGTCTTTTGAAAGTGAATTCAGTTGTTCTGATTGGCCGTGCAAAGTACTCGTTGCTTAGCACCCTCCAGTGTTGAAGTGGTTGGGAAGGAAATGGGAATTAGAAAAAGCATGACCTCAGAGCAGACTGCTGACTGCCTGTGTCTTGCGTGTGGGTGTCCTTTGAGCACAGACAGATTGCTGGCGTCATGGAAAACGCAGTGACTCACTACTAGAATTCTGAGTGATCTTCCCTCTGAGATCCTACAAATCTGTCACAAACATTGGTGAAATTTAAGAAAAGGTATTCTTGGTGTAGTGGCCCGGAGAGGAAGGCCAGGGAAAAACAAAATAGCTTTTCTTCTAATTGGAGATAATTCAAGTCAGAACACTTAGCTCAGCAGTCAGAATTAGGGCTGGTTTTCCATCCATGGTAGCCCGTTTGGCAGACTTTCCTGAATGGATCCAGTAGGGAAATTCCCAAAGAGCTCCAAAGACAAAAGTGGACAGGCAAGGTGAGATGAACAGTGTGACATTCTAACTTTATTTTACTTTCCCGTTGCTGTTTACCACATGGTAAAAGTACAGATCTGGTCATGTCCAGGCTAACGACTATAAAATCTTGTTATTTTCACTAGACTTCGGATAAAGACAACATGAATAAGTGAGTGCATAAGAATCCATCTCATTGTTAGATGGTGGGGAACTAAACTTACACCATTTCCTGGCAATGGGTTACTAATATTTTCCTACAGAAAAGAAAAATTAGTATTGGCTTATCTACCAGTTTTTTGCTCTTACTTTGCTCTCCGTTGTTTACTCATTTTCTACCCTTCTTTTCCCTCCATTCTTTTCTCCCTTCAGATCTGTGCATGGTCCCTAGCGTGGCATGCTATACATTCATTCCTGTCATCCATGTTTCTGAAGCTCCAGGGTCTTGGCAGGCTTTCCTTTCAAGTAGTCTACTTTTGATCCTGAAGCCAGAAAACCAACTGTCATCCCTGACACTTAGAAACAAACAGAAAAATAGCTGTGCTTTCTATCCAGATGTGCAGAATGGGTGGAAGTTGCAGCTGGAGTAACTTAGTGCTTAGTATGGGGGCAGAGGAGCAGGGAAGGAGTCCAGAGAAGTGGTACCGGGTCCTCTTAGGATGCCGCTTCTCAAACTTTCTCAACTCACATGAACAGCCTGAAACATGCTCTACTCATGAATTCAGTGTACACTTATATATAAGAATGAATCCAAATATTTGCTGCATTATATATACTAACTTTCACTTCTGTTCAAATGCTAACTGTGTGAAGCTGGTATAGAGACTTAGTCACAGGTGACAACCAGCAGCTTGAGGACTACAGCCATAGACAGTGGCTTGGCATGTACACTTCTGAAGACCTTTATTCTGGGCGCTTGTCACCATGTAGGGTCCTAAGCTGCACTAAGACTTGCACCTCTGTCTTTGGGGGGTTGTGTGCCAAGCAGCGCCTC
Organism: Tympanoctomys barrerae; assembly: GCA_002564285.1. Taxonomy (NCBI): domain Eukaryota; kingdom Metazoa; phylum Chordata; class Mammalia; order Rodentia; family Octodontidae; genus Tympanoctomys; species Tympanoctomys barrerae. The sequence continues at coordinate 26,422 of NDGN011521911.1, read as the reverse complement.
TTTAGTTTTGAGGGCTAAAGATTGAGAATCACCTCCATAGGTCTCTGCTCGCTGCTGGAAATCATTCTGCTTCAGTGAAATCACAGGCAGCAACCTTGTGGCAGCCCAGAGAGGATGCGCCCCACATCCTGGGCCCCGGAGCTCCGTATTTGATCCCTAAAATGAATTCTGTTTGGCACCGCTGCTTACCACACATTCTTCCTCTTTGCAGATAAGGAGCTTGTGATCTTAGCTACAGTTCATTGATAACCTCTCTTTCCCTGCTGAAGCTTAAAGATTCTTTGGTGTCCAGTTAATCTGTTTCTGAGATAAATTTTAGCTTTATTTCATTGCACACCTTCAAGCAAAAATAAATAAATAAATAAATACAATCTTCATAGAGAAAGAAGTTCTTCATTCAGAGCATTTGAACTTTAAAAAAAAAATGTAGTGGCATTGCCTTATTTTATGTCATTCTTGGTTTTTAGACAGATTCCACTTCTTGGTTTTATCTGGCTGTTTTTATTTATACTTTTACAGGCAGGTTTTTTAAATTATTTCTCAGTGCTTGCTTTTATGTACAGCTCTTGGTGGCACAGTACTGGGACGTCCTTGTCACTCCCGAGCAGCTGGTCTCACGGCCCTCCACGTTTCCCCCACCAAGGTCGCATTTCCATTGCAGTGTCCAGGGTTTGTCTCTCAGCAAGACAGGAAAGCTGTTTAACTCCGTGAGAGGAGTAGTATTTTGAGCTCTTAATACCAGCTTCCTTTGCAATTTTCTCCCAAGTCAGAAACAAACTCAGCCCGAGGGAGGAAGATGAAATGAAAATACCTGTCTTTGGCCTGCGCACCCCATCTTTCTTCACTAAACATTCGCAATGGGCATCCAGGATCACACACATTCCGGTGCCAGGTGTAGCCCTTCTCCAGACAGCCAGTGCGCTGCTGTCGACTGTGGGAATCACTAAATACTGAGCTCCTGTTTCAGCTGTCTATGTTTCCCTGCTCACTGTCTGCTAGATCGAGCTTCCCTCCCTGCAGGCAGAGCGTGATAAGCTGTTGAGAACACAGGCTCTGTTATCGGACGGGCCTGTGCACCTATTTTCTCAATTGGCAAAGCAGGGGGACAGGGTGACCTGTTACCAGGAGGAGACCTCACAAATAGCACTTTTCCTGGTGAAGTCACCAGGTTGGGAGTCTTGCCGCAGCTGATGCGACAGACTCTGAAATGAGAAATCCTCAGCAACCCAGACTTAGCCAGGCTCAGGACAGCTGCCAGAGAGCTGCCGGAGCAGAGAAGTAAGCCAAGAAAGACGTCTTCTCACAGGAGAAATCGACGTGTCTGGGTACAGCCAGCACTCACCACACCAGTCTGATGTGTGTTTTCTCTCCCTGTGACTCCAGGGGCAATAACAGGGGGACCCTCATTGGGGAAAAACAGAGTTGGACAATCAGATTGTAGGTTTTATATAAATAATGGCATTAAACCCCTGGCTATCCTCAAAATATATCATTTCCATTAGCCTCCCTTGACCGAGATTCTGTTCAGAAATACTTTTGTAAATTAAAAAAAAGAGAGACATTTTTATGTAACTGACTGGCTTGTGTGAAGAAAGGCTTGTTTATTTAAGTAATGAGGAATGGCAGTAGGCCGGCAAGACTTGGTTAAAGAGGAGGGAAAGCAATGGATTATGATTTGTGCATTAGAATCCAGCTGCTCAGTGACAAAGTGGCCTGTGAGGCTGGATCTTCTAAGGGGCAGAACAGACGTTGCATCTCCCAAGATACAACTCAATTTGCATCTTATCACTTTTCTACAAGTCATCATCCCCCTCTGCACCTGAGCTCCGTGCCCTAGAAGTCATAAGTCAAACACAGTACTGTCCCCACATCTCAGACAAACCTCAGGCATCTGGTGCATCTTCTTTCTGTTTTTGAGCCTTGTCTTATCTCATCTGTAGAGGACCATCCACTATCTCTATTCAGAAATACCAGTAACTTTCCTTTAACTCTCTAGCCTGGGGAGATCTGTCACTCCCTGACATCCTTGTGCATCTCTGTTATGACCAAATATATTTATCGGTAGGTTGCAAAATTTTACATTCCCTGAAGGATCCTCTTTTACAAGGGATATAGCTCTCTGAAGGTCATGCTGTTAGCTTAATGTCCAGATTCCTCAAGAAGAGCCCTCTGAGCCTCTTACTTCACATTGCTCTGTCACACTCCTTGTCCAGCAGGACCACAGTCCTTAAATAATAATCTATCCCTAAGATGGGTTACAGAGCACTTTCCTTGTCTGTGACTCTTTGTGATGTCAGATGTCCCCAATCCCTAGCATGAATAGTTAGCCGAGGCCACAGTTCCTACAGGGGTCCCACCAGTTGGCCTGTGAAGTCAGTGAGGCCAGCATGGGCCAAAAGGAAATGGAGGTCTATATGTTGCAGATGGACAGAAAAGATTAAGAGCTGGAGAATAGCCAGGCCAGAGTGATCTAGGAGCTAAAAATCAAAGGCTTGAGTGGAGAGGATGGGACCCAAAGTACATGCAGTCCTGAACAAAGATCTCAGAACAGGGACAACCTGGGAACAGCTGAAGCAAGTAGAGAGGACCAGTGTGCATGCTGGCAGCGACTAGATGACCACCCCTGCCTGTGACTTGGTTTGAACTCAGGAAATTTTGTCTGACTCTTCCTCTTCGTTTCCATGTGAAATAATAGCTCTGGGGTCAGTCAGGACAGCAGCCCGTAGTCCACCACAGCTCCTGAAACTGAGGTTCTCCCTGGGCAGAGACTGAGCTACCCAAGGGCCAAATTGGCCCTTAACCTACTCATGGTTAGAGCCACTGTCCCAGCCGTGGACCCTCATGTTTCTCGCCCTTGATGCCACTCATTGATCAGAAAGCAGCAGGAGACAGTGTCTTTCTCTCTCCTCTGCTAAGATGGTTCTCCAATCTGGAGGCAACAGCTGCATTTCTAACCCCATTTATATCTAAATGCATGTTTCTAGTGGCATAAACCATGATCACTTCCACTTGGACTGAAAGATTACAGTTGGTTTGTTGTTGGTATCATTGTTCTAGGCCCTCAGGGAGTGCAAGGCTGTCCTCAAAGCTGATGTTACTTGAATTGTCAGGTTTAAATGAACAGGATTGGCTAGTGGTGTCTGCCAAAGGTAAACCTAAATTCCTGGTTATTTGCAGGAAAGCCAGCACCCTCTCTGTAAAGAAGGTTTTGGCTTGGTACTGGAGACCACTGTAACCAAAGGACAAGCCACAGAGAGGCTGGCAGGGCTTGGGAATTTCTTCCGGGCTGGCTGTCATTTGATGTGACTTACTCAAGATGCTAGACACAGGGGCTGGGAAGATAGCTTAGTAGAATAAGTGCTTGCCTGGCAAGCGCAAAGTCCTGAGCATAATTCCTGGTACCAAAAAAAAAAAAAGATGCTAGACACAATGGTCCTTAAAATCCAAGCAGAGAGAGTTGCCTTTTCAGCTAAAGCTCTCTTGTATCAAAGCTGAAAACAGCATTGAGTTTCTGATCTTACTCTTAAAACATTGTTCAGATACGGAGACAGACATGCTGAAAAATGTAAGACAGTTGGACTGAACCTGAATCTTGGTGAGCCCTTCTGCCTGTTGTCATAACTCTGCCTGTTGTCATAACTTCTGTCGGGGTGCCAGGGGTGAAGAACAGTTGAAATTCAGCTGAGATCAGAATGTTATTTCCAAGATGCACATTGGCTCTTTTAGAACAGAAAAGTTACAGTTCTGTTCATGGTCCAGGTTCCCCAGAGAAATCCTCTGATCAGCACATAATAGAGACCCTACAGGAAAACGCTTGTTTGACGTGGGGTAGGGTAGAACGCCAATCTATCAGGATGGCAGTCGTCAGGAGCAGAGACCGGGAGCTTATGTGGAATTGGGTGGAAAACCAGAGGGCTCTGATGAGAACAAAAACATAGCAAGCATGATAAATTATTCACCATCAGTTTGCCCGGCAGTTGGAAATGAAAAGGCTGCCAATCAGCTAGAAGATTACATGTTCTAAAATAAAATCATGATTTGGTAGAAGGAACAGGACAAATGAGGTCAGGTATTCCAGCACTGAATCCTCGAGTTCGTGCATGCTTTGAGGACAAGTCGCAGCCTCTTCCAGGTGCAGCACCCCATTAGTAGAAGGATTTTGTTGTACAGAGTTGTTGGGAGATCAGAAGCAATCATAAGTAAGGAAGTGCCCAGGGATTCATCTCGGGGTAGGGGAAGCTGAGAGCTCAGAATCCCTAGAATTGATTTTGGATAAGAAATAAATCAAAAGTAACCATTAAGAATCTCAGGGCAAGCAGAGCTACATGACAAAATTTATTGTTTCTGCTTGCTTTAAAAATAGCCAGCTAACTTCCCATTTTCTGAGTTACTGATTTCTGGCCTCTTATTTTTATGTGGTTTTAAAAGTAATTTTAGTTTTGTTAATTTACTGTTATTACGCTATTCCCAGGAGGACATAAGCTTTCTACTAAAATTAAGTATTTTCTTACAGTAAATAGATTACTTTGAATTTCAGACCATTTGTTAGTATCCCAGACTGAAGATTTTCTGTAGAGATACATCAAGTGTAAAGTTCAGGCAAACCAGGAGTCTCGGCCAGTCACTGTACCTTCAACGTTACTGAGTTAACTTGCTCGTGAGTTCTGATTGGTACCCATTGCCCATGTTTTGTTCAGTGTGTTAGCATCAGTTGGCATTGGTAGATTTAAATGCCACTCATCTCATCAGGCCAAGAGTACAGCTCAGTGGCACAGCACCTGCCCACCAAGCATGAGGTCCTGAGTTCAAGTCCCAGTGCCAATTAAATAAGTCAATGCCTCTCTCTCTCTCAGATATATATATATATATATATATATATATATATATATATATATATACATATATTTGCCTCTTGAATTCTGGCCTGTAGAACAGATACCCAAGAACCACAGGTCAACTGACCAATGAAGAACGTTTGTTACAGTTATCCCAAGCCTATGCCAAATGTTCTCCCAAATGCAAAAGATTTTGGATGACTGTTAAAAAAAATTACAGATATGAGAGCAGCACACTTAGGCTTGGGGACTCGCGCATCCAGATGTACATCAAGAAGGAGGCTGAGTTTGCTAATCCCCTTACCCAGGCGACCAAAAGCACAGGGTCCGTAAGGCCTCATGTCTTAAGTTGCAAGTGGGACGGAGACAGCTAAGAGGAGGGGGGACGATGGCCTCTTCCCAGGTGTGCTGCTTGTCACAGGCAGAGGACATGGCTAGGAGCAAAGACAGCAGACAAAGGGAGAAGAGATGACACTGATAAAGCCGAGAAGCTGCTCAGAAGCAAGGACCTTGAGAAGAGAGATTTAATGCCCCTCATAAACAGGGCTAGAGAATGCCAGACTACGGGCAATGCAGTTAGCTACTATTTCCGTCTGCTTTCTGTTTCCTCCCTTCATTGTTCCTTTCCTTTCCATTGAAAAGGGCTGGGGAGATAGAAGGAAAGGGAGTAGCATACCAAACAGCGATATGTCCTCCAATTAAGGTTCCTTAGGGATATGGCTGACTCCGGATGAGCAGCAGGAAATACTCACACTGACTCTGTGATATCCTGGACCAGACAGCAAAGACGCCATCAGAACACATGGATCCAGTTAAAAGGAACCAACAGGAAGAGCTGCTGGTACCCTAAAATAAAAGCATTTTGAACGGCCAAAAGAATATTGATGCAACTGGTTAAAAATACAAGTACACATTAATACATTCTGTAACAAAAGCTCCTCCTTCTTTTCCTCCTCTTGCACATGGAAATTCTGATCAGAACCCCATGAGAATGCTGCATATAGCACAATAAATCTCTGTTTTGAAATTGAAAAGAATTAACATTCATTCGGCCATTCTTATATAAACTTCATTTTAAAGTAATCAAGGAACACTTAATTGAAAAAAAGACGGGACAGGGAAATAGCTTGGCACTATAAGCACACCTGCCTGGCAAGCACAAGGACTCGGGTTTAATCCCTGGTACCACATGTCGTGCCAGCCATGGACACTTGACATGGTGGCACACACCTGTAATCCCAGCGCTGGGGAGACTGAAATAGGAGGATTACTATGAATTGCAAAACAAGACCCTGTACCAAATAAATAAAAGATTAAAATAAAAGACTGCTCCACTATAAAATAATTCTAGTAAAAGATTAATAGGATTATAAAAATTGTCACTTTAAAAGCTAAATGAAATCACTGAGTCACACAGTGATTATCTGTGGATCAACCTTTAAAGCTTGAGGAAGAGCCTCACCATGGAGAAATCAGTCTGTCATCACTTGTCCCACCCTGTGCGGGACGAGTCATTGAGCAATTGTGTGGTGTGAAGTCCTAGGAAGCACCAGATCCCATGACCTGGTTGTGCCCCCCTCAGGGATCCCCTTGCCCTAAACATCCAGAGCTAAGTTCCCTGTAGAGAAATATGTGAGCTGGAAGGACACTCCACACACAGGTGCCACAGCGTCAGCAGCACTGTAGTTCCCCTTTATCTGTGGCTTCACTTGTATGCCTTCAGAAATCTGTGGTCTCAAAATCTTAAATAGAAAATTTCAAACATAAGCCCATCCCAGTTTTCAGCTTGGCCCATCCTAGTAGCGCTGAAATGTCACTCCACCCCGCCCGGAGGGGCTCATCCTCATGTTTGCATTTTCGTACTCTGTGCGCCTCTCGCCTGTTGCTCACCAAGTGGGCATCTCGGTTATGAGGCAGACTGGCACAGGAGCTGAAGTGCTGGTGCAGAGGGCTTAGTACTCTCTGCAGGCTCAGCATCCCTGGAGCTGCGGCCATCACTGCCCTGATAAAGGGAGTAACTGCAAGCCAGTGGCTCTGGGCAAACAGGACGGCACGTGTCTAGATGCGAGGAGGCTTAGGACCTAACAGCTGTGCTGTGCGGGCCTCGCAGATCCTCGCTTGAAGACACCGACCCCAGAACCCATGTGCAAGACAATGGGGAAAAATAATAGCCAGTTACCAGAGGGCAGGAAACATAAAGGCTAATTTTACCAGTAAATTAGTGACATTCAGGTTATACATAAAACATGTTCTGTTTTCTCTCTGCTACACCTGAAGCTGGTGTGTACTTCATCTAGTTTTCTGTCATGCAAATAATTATTATTTTTTAATTTATAATGACAGGTAGTTTTTGTACATATTTATGGGATACATTCCAATAATCTGATGCATGTTTACAACGTATAAAGATCAAATCAGCAGAATTAGCATTTCTGCCTCTTCAAATAGTGATTATTTTTTATGTGTTGGGGGCCTTAAGATCTTCCTGAAATACACTATAAATTGCTGTAGACTATAGCTACCTTAGTGTACTATAGAACATTAGAACTCATTCTTCCTGTGTTTTTGTGTCTTGTTATCTAATCTCACTTTATTCCTTCTTTCTGGAGTGAAATGGAATCTCAGTGCTATTTTAATTTGCATTTATCTAATGACCAGAGACAATGAACATTTTTCACGTTTTCATTGACACTTGTACTTCTTCTGATGAATGTCTATTTCAGTTGCTCATTTTTTGGTTGGGTCTTTTATTTGAGGGGAGTCTAGCTATTTTTTAATTCTTTGTATGTTCTCAATATTAATCTTCTTCCTGAAAGGTAGCTGGCAAAAAAATGTCCCCATAGGTTCCTTTTTGACTCTTTTGGCTATTTTCTTTGCTGGGCAGAAGCTTTGTCATATTTTCCCATTTGCTGATTCTTTTTTTTTTTTTTTTTTTTTTTGTGGAACCAGGGATTAAACTCAGGACTCTGCACTTGCCAAGCAAGTGCTTATTCTACTGAGCTATCTCTCCAGCCCACTGATTCTTGTTATTACTTCTTGTACAGTGAGGGTTCTGTGCAAAAAATCCTTGCCAACTATGACTTCAAGAGTTTTACCTGGCTTACTTTCTAGCAGATTGTTTCTCTGTATACATATTTGAGATGGGGTCTTGCTGTGTAGTGTGGGCTGGCCTTTGATCCGTTTTGATTTTAGCTTAGTACATGGTGATACAAGTCTAGCTTCAATCTTCTAAACTTTATATGGAACCAGAAGAGACTCAGCAAAAGAAACTCTGGGCACCAAGAGCAAAGTAGGAGGCATCACAATCCCAGATTTCAAGGTATATTACAAAGGTACAGTAATAAAAACAGCAGGGCACTGGCACAAAAACAGACATGTGGATCAATGAAGAACAAAGGATGTAGAAACAATGCAAGCATATTCAGCCTCCTAATTTTTGGTAAAGGAGCCAAAGGCATAAACTGGACTCAAAAAATGGCCTCTTTAGCAAGTGGAGCCTGGGAAACCAGCTACTCACATGCAAATTTCCATTCTGTTTTGTAGATGAGAAATATTCCATTGTATTTCACCAGTTTTTTAATCAATTCATCTGTCTGTGGTTACCTAAGGGATTCTGTACCTTAGCTATCCCGAGCACTGCTGCAGTCACTACATAGCACAAGTACCTCTTTAGCACACTGACATCACTTCCTTTGGGAATATTCCCAGTAGTAGAATGGTGACGTCACATGATAGTGGTACTCTTCAGCTTTTGAGGAGCCTACATACTGCAATCCGTAATGGCTGTTCTAACTCACACTTCTAACTCCACAGCCCCACCAGCATTTTTTTTTGCTCTTCTCATTTTTGATAATAGCCCATCAAACTATAGTAAGGTATCTGTGATTTTGATTTGCCCTTCTCTGATGATCAGAAGCCTACTTATTAACCGTTTCATGTCTTTAAGAAATATCTATTCAGAAAAACAGCGATCTCACTGTATTATTTAGAGATGCTTACTGTAGTGTGTGGGAGTGAAATTACATGAGGGTTGACACTGACATTAAAATATTAATCCAATGAAGAAAAAAGAAGGGGTAGATGGAGTCAGTGTGGCGACCGTTTGATAGCTGTTGGGTCCGAGTGATGGATATATGGGAATCCACATTCCAGCCTCCCTCCTCTTGAATATGTCTATAGCTTTTCATTTAAAAAAAAAAAAATCTTCCTCTAGCAACTCTCCCTTTCATTAGGAAAGAGATACAAAAATCTCCCATCATGGCCTAAGGGGAAAAAAAAAGGAGCCCAAATTATAAAAGAACCTCAGTGCTCCTCCTGCAATATTTGTTCAGGTTGTTTCTCAGGAGTGAGGATTCCAAGCAGGACCCGGATAGCTTTAAAGCAGCTACGTGTTCTGTAAAGAGGTGCTGTGCCGTGGAAAGATCTAGCCTCTAGGGTCAGAAACCTTGTTTTGAACCAATACTCTGAGGCTTTCTCTTTGCTTGACCTCACGCAGGTTTCTCAAGAGCTTTTATTTCTCTGTATGACCTGCTGCACCAAATTATTTGAGACAGTTAACACTGTGTCTGCATCTTGACCTACGCACATACGCCCCACAGTTCTTAGTAGCATGGAGTCTAGTATTTCCTGCCAAAGGAGCCTCCATTCTGCCTTCCTGTCTGTCCAGGAATCCAAGTTTCCTCAGCCCACCTAGGTGGAGCCTGGGTGCCAGATGGGAGGTGCTCTTACTTGTTGTGGCCACAGTGTCACCACTGGAGCTCCTGCCTGTCCAGCCTTGCTGTGGCCAGATGGGTTTGAGTTCCCAGCCAGGCTTTGGGTGAGCGTGAGGGAGATTAGTTGAGCTTCAGAATTTACCTTAGTTCACATCTATTCTCTCTGCAGTGACATTTAGTGGCATGTTGCCCAGTGTGGTGACTCATGGCTGAAATCCCAGCACTCTGGAGGTAGAAGCAGAGGATCTCTGGGAGTTCCTGGCCAGCCTGGGCTACATAGTTCAAAGACAGGTTGAACTGCACAGCAAGACCCTATCTCCAAAATAAAGACACGAAAAAATAAAAAATAAAGACATGGCATGTCATGACTAGTTTTCAACCCTATGGTGTGAGAGAAGCAGCCTTTCTAGTCAACCAAATACCCCGTGTGTCAGGTGCTATTTTAAGGATTCAGGATAGATCCATGAACCAAAACAAACCAAGCACCTGAAGGCTCGAAGGAGCTGCGGTAGGAGCTATCTGCCAAGTAGGTAAGCCTAGGTCACCTCACTCCTTTCCGGGTGAGCTCTGCTTTGGGGGTGCCCTCTGAGTGTGGCCTAAAATACTTCTCCCCATTAATATGCATGCTAGGTTCAGGGATACACACACGCACACGCGCGCGCACACACACACAGAGTTTATTAATAAAGTGCAACTTCTGCTTTGTACTTGTATAACTGAGGGCTATAAAAGTGATCCACAAAAATTAGGTCACTTCAGATTTTTAAAAAAAGTAGATATACCACCTCAGTTAAAAAGAAGATTCTTATCTATCTTGTGCCGGCCCTCCCCTCCCCAGGAAATGCTGAGACAGTGACTGAGACTGGGCATGGTGGCACGCGCCTGTAATCCCAGCACTTAGGAGGCTGAAAACGGGAGGATCACTATGAGTCCGATCTGTGTACTGAGACCCTATAGACCCTGTACTAAATTAAAAAAAAAAAAAAAAGAAGAAGAAAAATTAAATGAGATCTCTCCACTGGTCTTTGAACTCATAAAGGTTGTTTTGCTTACCACTATGCCGATGTTTTTCAATATATCCTACTTTATTCTCAGTGTGTAAAGCAGAACCTGGCATAGAGGTGGAGCTCAGCATAGTGGCATGGAGCACAGACACACCCACAGAGCAGGAGAGTGAGCCCGCAGAGTCCCAGGCCCATAGATGTCCGCTCCGTCAGTCCTGAGCCTTCTGAGACCTGCTTTTCACAGGCTCCTCCCACCCCTCCCACCCAGGAAGACACTTTCAGTAGGAAAGTACATTTCCTCCCTTAAAACAGAGCTATGTATTGATTATAGAAACTGTCCTACTGATCAGTTTTGAAACTGTCTCGTTATTTGTTTCTCAATAAAATTGATTTAAAAAGTAAGTTAATAATACTCCAAAAAAAGACAAAACTAAACAAAGCTGCAACAGAGGTCAAATCCTTCCTGTCCGGTGTACTTGCAGGAAGGATGAAGGTGGGGCAGTTGGCATACTGACCGCGTTTCATAGGCTCTGTGGTGTCATCACTTATACAACAGGCTGATTGCAGAGAGCGTAAAATTTGAAGGTAAATAAAAAAACATGCATCGCAGAATCAATGAAACAACGCGCTCTGCGTGGCACTAGAGTGCAGTGGTGCAGCCCTTTGTGTCCGGAGTCTGACGCACGTGGCCCCACCATTCATCCTTCGTGGCCTCAAGACAATGACTTAACCTCTATAAAGCTGAATTTTCTCTCCTCTACGATGGCCAAAGCCACTCGGCCTGCCTGGCAAATAGTATTGACCCAGGCTGCTTGGTATTGTAGCTTTCCATCCAGTAAAGGAAAATCTACAAACGGACCGCTTTTGTATTTTGTACCTCTGAAATAAAATGTGATATAAAAAAGATGAAGCTGCTATAAATGTTCTAAAGTTCAGTTACCCTGTACAGCTCTGTAATGTTCACTCTTTAAAAAAATATTCATTTATTATGTAAAAGTAGGGTTTTTTTTTTAAGTTGCAGTTTAAAAATAAGCCCAATTGTTACTGAAGTGCACATCAGTTTTTGCAACAGGTATCCAGTAAATCACACAGAAAAAGGGCCCGCCTTCTGGAGTTCAGCAAGTGTGAGTACTGCAGAGAGCCTGGGCCTGGTGTCCAGCCTGGAGAGGCCTCCGCAGCGCTTCCTTGTTCATGTGTTTGCCTCTTGCAGGAAGCCTCTTTTCTTGTTCACTGCTATTCCCAGCACACAGGCCTCTGCTTAGAATCTAGAAGGGACACCATGCATTTAATGAATATACAGATGATTTCTTCTCGTAGCCTCAGACTGCCTCAAGCAGGTGGGTAGGTGCAGGAATGTGGGCTGGGGGAAGCCGTAGCTAGCAGTCCCAGCCTTGCATGCAGGGGGAACAAAATTGAGGCCTGTGGCACACAAGGGTGGACATCTGCAGTTACTAGGTGTCCCTAGGCAAGTATCTAGAAGGCCAGTCAAGCCAGTCCTAGGGCAAGGAGTTAGTCACAAAAGCACGCTCAGGTTTTTCAAACAGTGCTGGGCTGATGGGACTGCCTGGGATACCATAGCCCATAAAATAGTGACTATCGTGGTACTTGCTCAAAATGGGTACGTAGAGTGTTGTCTTTAACACAGCACATGGCAGGGATGGGGAGGAAGAAAGGCCGGTGGTTTGCCTCCACATCTCAGCAGCCCCTCGCTGCTGCTCACCCGAGGACGCTGCTGCTCACCCGAGGACGGCTGCTCCCAGACATCAAGCTGCCCTGGGGAAATGCTCTGATATGTAAAGCTGCTGACAGTAATTAAAAGAGACAGAGAGTCAGACAAGTGAGGACCCGCCATTTCTCTTTCTTCAGCAATTCTGGATGGGGCTTGGTATATTCCAAGCATGTTCCCAGGGTGGAAAAAGAGGTGTAGTGCTGGGTGGGGTAACTGCCTAATGCTTATATTATAAGTTCATTATGCTACTAAAGTCAGTTTGAAGAGACCATCCCTCAAGAACTTTGAGGAGCAAGCCGCCAGCCCGGCTGACATTTCTCTCTCCACACTTCTCACTTTGCAGGTTACCTTGTACAAGGACTCTGACATGGAGGACTTTGGTTTCAGTGTAGCAGATGGCTTGCTGGAGAAAGGAGTGTATGTCAAAAATATTCGCCCAGCTGGGCCAGGTGATCTTGGTGGCCTAAAACCCTATGACAGGCTCTTACAGGTAAGACTTCAGATGGAATCTTCATTCCTCACTGACTCAAAACTGGGAAGTTCCTCCAAATATTCTTATACTTGTAGGGCCCTCTGTGCTTTATTCTGTCAAACCTTGTCATCAGATTTTGGAATGCCTAATGATGAAGAGCTGAATAAAGAATCTTCAGCTTTTAGTAAATCCCATCCTAGTCCACTTCTCTGATTTCTTATCAGTATTTTGGCTGAACTCAGAGTCCTCTTGCCCAAACTAAAGCTCATTACTAGTGGGTCAAGTTAGCACGTGCCTATAATCCCAGCACTTGGGAGGCTGAGGCAAGAGGATCACTTCTGAGTTCATGGCCAGCCTGTACTGCGTAGTGAAACCCTGTCTCAAAAAGACAAAAATAAGTCTTGTTGCACAGACCCAGCCATCCAAGGGCCACTCACACATCTCTGACGCACACTAAACCATTACTGTGCAGTTATCTGTCTCTGAACCACCGTCAGTCTACTTTTTCCACCCCCAGTCTTTAGCACAAACAAGGTCTCTCCTCCCGTTGCCAGGATGTCATCTGGCCTCTTCTCATTTACTACACTCTCCAGCCCTGTCTGAACTTGTTCAGGAATGTCGCGCCCCACCACCCTGCTGCATGCTGCGGCCTCCCTGGAGTTCCATGACACCCAGAGGGCAGGCCTTGACCTCTGCGCCCCGGAGCGCGGCATGCTCCTGCCTCACACTTGCCTGGGCAGGGTCCCCACTTCAGGCCCCTGCTCGGTGACCCTGTCAGACCACTCAGTGGGAGTGCCTCCGTCACGCCTGGCTCCTGCACCTGCTTCCTGGCACACCGTGTGGCCAGAAGTCATGCGTTCGCCCTGCACCTCGCTGCGTGCTGTTCCCTGTACCTCAAACGCTCTTCTGTCCCCACCTCCTACCTGCCTAACTCCTGTTTAACCTTTTGGCCTCACTTAAACTAGTGATTCTGCACTGTGGCTGAAAAACAGAATCTCCTGGTAATTGATCCCAGTGCCCAGGCCAATTCCAAGTCATCGTCGCAAGCGGGAGAAACAGCCTCCGTGTGGTTTTCATTCTCTCGGGGTGATCATAGTGAGCAGGCAGGCTGGACAGCAGAGGCACAGGTGGCTCTTTTGCCTGGCTCTGTGCCCCGTACCTTATAGAGGTTAATGATGCCTTCCTTTGATAGAATGATTTTGTTATGACTGCCTGATTCCCTGGACATAGGTCTCAGTAGATCATGAACTACTTGAGAGCAGGGCTGGTACCTTATTCTCTATAGTGCTTGATATTTCAGTATCTCAACATCAGAAACCAGAAAGCTGGACCTTAACTTAATGTAGTTCTTATCATGGTCAGGTTTAGTGTCATCTCGCAGAGCAAATTCCTGATCCTGTAGTTTGTAGAGTGTTTCCAAGCCAAGGAGAGGGTTGGCATCAGTCTAAGAAACACGTTCAGCTGGAATGTGCCTTTCGGCTGCCCTCTCACGGGAGAGGCTGCCATGCACAGCCTGCCCCCCAGGGATGCATCACGAAAGCGAGTTGTATTGATCAGCTGGATTAGTTTTGATGCCAATTCTTATTGCTTACCTTGGCAATAGAATAACTAGGAGTTGTCCTCAGAGTTGGGGGACACTTCATTTTCTGTACGTACTCTAGTCCACACTGAGTCTCTGGGAATAGTGCCTACACCTGCTTCCTGGTGCACCATGTGACCAGAAGTCATGCGCTTTACTTCTGGTTGTAACTGTCCCCATTTTCATGAAAAGCTGAAGCTATAAACATAGACTGGATTCAGCTTATGAATTCCTCAAAGGCCACAAGGAAGTTCTCAGACTATTCTGAAGGCATAATGGTTTTGTATGCAGAAGTATGGCATGATTTGTAACATAGAAAGATAACAACGTATCCTCCTACTTTAACAGGGACGGCGTGGGGAAGTGGAAGAGCCAGTCATGGAAACCCAGTAGGTGTGACCAACTGTTTCAGACCTTTTGTGTCTGTAAAACACTTTGGCCTATCCATCTAGAGCACTCGGGCAAGAAGTCAGTAGGTTGGATCTGTTGCTCAAGAGAGAAGTTACAACCAGAGCTAAGGGATTCAGATATTATTGATGGTGTGGATTTAGATAAAGTTGGTTGTGATGCACTTAAAGAAAGAGGAGAACCACAGATAGAATTCTAACAATAACAGCATGCAAAGAACAGGAAGCAGTAATGGCAGAATAATTTTAAAAGGCAAACACTGAGGGGCTTGGGAGATAGCTCGGCTGTCTAAACACCTACCCAGCAAGCGCAAGGACCCAGGTTTGATCCCCAGTACTTCATGCCCTGCTGGCCCCAGAACCCTGGATGTGCCACTGGCCACTGAAACCAGACATGGCAGCGCATGCATGTGGTCCCAGTGCTGGGGAGGCTGAGACAGGAGGATCACTGAGTCTGCGCTGCGTAGTGAGACCCTGTACCAAATAAGTGAATGAATAAATAAATAAATGAAGGCAAACAGTGAAAATAGTAAAATGATCAAAATAGAGTGGCATCTTAAGAGCCAGCTGAACTGAGCGTCCCCAGCTAAAGGTCAGCCAGCAATGCTGTCTGGCCAGCAAGTGAAGGACAGCTAGACATGGGCACTCACAGTGAGCCTTTTAAGGATGTTTCTTTTACCTGGTGAATGGCCTGATGCCTAGCTGTCTGACTCACAACTAAGGGTCCCTCACTGGAGACATGTGCATATCGGCAGAGGCCATTGGGGTCATATATGACCCATGACCACCCTCTGGGTCTCAGGAATAGCAGGCCTGGGGTGGTGTCTATTTCCTCACATGCAAGAAGAAAATTCAGCACACCTCCAGCAAAGAAAACAAATTTGCTTGTAGATCCAGGGCAGGAAGGACCCAGTGAATTAGGAGGGCAGTCCTTTCTCTCCAGGTCACACAAGAGAGATAGAGAAGGACAGACAGACAGACACAGAGACAGAGACAGAGAAAGACACACACAGAGAAACAGCCACTAGCAGCACATACAAGGGAATAGGATGTAGGTCACTTGTTTCAGAGCAAATGTGTGAATAATCTCTCTTTTAAAAAAAAGTAAGAAGAGCAGGGAATTCCGCTGGCTGGCAGAAGAGAAGCTTCTAAATTCTTATCTCTGGCCCCTGGCCTAGGCCTTTGGTTGTGTATTCTTGGTACCAGCCCTTGCTGCATCATTCTGTTACGGGAGGGAGAGATCTTGAAGCACCAGTGGGTGCTCAGAGCAGCAAATACTGACGGCTGAAGAAGAGGACTCCTGGCCATGGCTGGGCTGGACACTGGTGTCCTGGCCCGTAGCACCATTTAAATGAGAAGGCCAGGACCTCAGGAGATGGAGGAGAGGAGGAAGAGTCAAGGAGTGCAAGCAGGGCATGTGATTTTAAAAACTGTTACTGGTGAGGAGAAATGGAAGATGAGCCTGTAGAAGGCAGGGAAGCGCTCACTTTGGGGGGGTAATTCAGTCACAGTTGAGAGCGCGAGCCTGGAAACCAGTAGGCTGCCCAGAATGATGATCTGGCTCCACTCTTACCAGCTGCTCACCAAAGGCAAGGCTCTTCCGCATTCCCAGCCTCACTTTCTCCAACTGTAAAAAGGGGTGAAATCCAGTAAGCGGAACACCAACATGGATAAAGCCATTTGTTGGCATGAGGAGCAAGGGTGTGTGCTTGTTTGCGGCTGTTAAGGGCCTTACAGCGTAGTAGCAAGAGTGATTAGCAAGCCCGTGGCCATCCCAGTGGAAGCCTGGGGCAGCGGCCTGTGCTCTGCCTCTCGGAAGTCTGGGGGATTACGGATCTAGCACTACTCAACATTCATTCCCACCCAGCATTCAGAATGTCTCTTCTCGATCTTTCAGGTTAATCACGTCCGAACCAGAGACTTCGACTGCTGCCTTGTCGTGCCCCTCATAGCAGAATCTGGTAACAAGCTGGACCTGGTCATTAGCAGAAACCCCCTGGCTTCCCAGAAGTCCATAGAACAACAGACTCTGCCCGGAGGAGACTGGAGTGAACAGAACAGTGCTTTTTTCCAACACCCTAGCCACGGTGGTAGTCTGGAGACGCGAGAACCCACCAACACATTATAGCAACACTTTTATAAAGCAGGACAAAAGACGTTATCTATGGTGCTAAAATCTCTTCAAGATTTCTGTGCCGTCCAAGGCACAGGTAATCATGTGGCATTAACTGCAAGCACAGGGGTCTTTTAAATCTCTCTCATGGCTCATGTTCACTTCCCTTTTCAGGTTGAAGAGGTTTCTTTTTTGGTGACCACTACGGTATACGGCAGGCAGATCCCTGCCAGGCCCAAAGGTAGAGAAAAGAAAAATAGGCTTTCCCTCCCCATGATTAACATCAGAGGAAATTTTTTACAAGTTTCATCTTCCTATTACTTTTTGAAAAGAGAACTGTCTGTTTGGAAATATCTATGATAATTTCCTTAATTCACTTTGAAATCAGTTTCTTACTATGAAATCATTAATGTAAGAATTTGGCTAACAGAGCTTTTCGCACAGCTGGCTCTCCTAGGGGAACTAGGATTGGGTAAGCCTCTGGGCCTGCGGCCATGAGAGGGGTACAGGTATCAAATCAAGTTAGCTTCAGACGTTTCTGCAATGATGCACGTAGGAGACCATAGTAGGTGGAGGTAAATGTTTTGCCCGAATATAGGAATGATTTTAACTAAGATGTATGCTATTCCCTATGCAACAAATTATCAAACAGGATATGTCTTGTGACCTGTTTTTTTTAAGGACACATTTTTTTAATAGTTGAAATTCTCTGATAACGAATTAGTGTGTAGTAACACTGAGAATTAGTTATCCTATTTTTAAAATTCAAGACTAAGAATTGAAGAGAGAATGAAGAGTCTATTACAATGAAATTCATCTTAATGATAGGCAAATCAAATTCATACTGCTTGAGATGTTTTGAAAACTGGTATTACTAAGGGGTGTTCAGCACATGTACTTAGACGACACTGGACGATCTTCTGTTCTGAGCCATGCCGCTTCTCAAAATTGTAAATACATTCTTCACAAAAATGCATTGCCAATTATCACCATTCCTCCAAGCAATAAATTGTGACAGTTGCTTTTCTTGTTTGTTGGCAACTGTTTTCTTTTGTTTAGATATTTTGACTAGCTACACTAATAACTGTTATTTAATAAATATTAAAAATAGATCTGTATATTGACGGTAGGATGTTGAAGCAATTATTTTCCCAACATGTTCATTTTGGTGAATAATTCAAGCAACCATTTAGGCAAAGCACTTAAAACACTGTGTCCTTTGTTTAAAGGAAAAGTTCACCTTTCTTTTTGTGCAAAAAAAAAAATATATATATATATATATATATATATAAAATTCAATCATGTGTCAGAACCGCCAGGGCAGGAAAGTATAAAGCTGAGTCATGTTAAGGAAAAAGAAAAGATCATGAGTCACTTAAATATGTATTTTTATTTGTAACAAACAAGTATTAAACTGTAAAGTATTTTTGTACAAATTTAATACTTTAATAGCATGGTATTTATCGTCTATGTATGGTTTTGGGGAATTCAAAATTGTTGCAAATATTTGTATGGAAAAAAGCCCTCTACCAAATGGAATAAACAGTGATTTTAAAAAGAAAAAAGAAAAAGAGAGAGAAAGAGAGAAATTTTCAGTTTTGGTGCACTGAATATATTTCACTACTGTAACCTGAGTTCTATACAATGTTTACACAGTTTTCCACCAGGGCTAAGGGCAAGGTTTTGCCGTAAAACTGAAAAGCACCATGGGTAGGTAGGAAGAGTATGATCTTTAAAATCAGATGTGGGTTTCAGTTCCAGCCCTGCTATTCACTGACAGTGTGACATTTACCTACCATGAGGCAGCTTCGCTGCCTGTGACACTAAAAGTCACATCTGTACCCAGGGCTGCTATAAAAGAATATGACAGATTGGGTAACTTAGTCGGGGCAGTCCAACATAAGAATACCTCAGAAGTTTGGTTCTAGACAACTGTAATAAAGAGGATATGACAATAAAATAAGTCACAATGAAGTTTTGTTTTCCCACTACAAATAAAAGTCATGTAGTGTGCCGTAGCATTATATCTTTCATATCTTTCAAAATCTCTCTATATATAAATATATTGTAATTAAAACACTTTTTGCTAAAACTTGCTATTTTCTGAGCTGTTGGAAAAATGATGGAATTGTACCTGCTAAGGCAAGGTTGCCCCAGAAGTTCAATTTGCAAATAACACTGTATCTGAGAAGCACAATAAACCAAAGTACAGTGGAACAAGACATACTTTAATCAAGGAGCTGGCCTCTGGTGAGGGCGTTCCTGCTTCCTGACAGGAGGGAGAGGAAATGAGCTCTGGGAGAGCACGAGAAAGCTTTTCATGAGGAACCCCTTGCTCCAGTTGCTGACCCGCTCAAGAGCTCAGCATCTCATCTTGGGGTTCAAGGGGCTTAGAAGTTAAGCTGCCAGCACATGAACTTTGGGACACAAAAACTACAGCACCTTTTAACAGTTAAAATTTAGAATCAAACCACAAGAAATCTTCCCCAAGTGGGATGTGTTCAAAACAACATGCCCTGACTCCGAAGGGATTTCCAGGCAAAGTCCCGGGTGTGCTGGGCCTCAACCGCAGAGACCCAGTAAACAGCAACCTTGGACATGACCAGGACATCCCTGAGTATGTGTGTCGGTATCAACAGGCACAATGAGTTCACCTTGGCCATGACTTCCGCCCACTGGCAAAGAAACCAGCCATGATCATGGAAGTTAAACATCATCCTAAAAAAATACAGCATATTTGAAAATATAGCAGTTTTTTTGAACACATATTTTCTTTTTTCCCTTCATTGGTGTACCATAACCGCAATGATAGATTTGAAATCATGAAGATTCTTTTGACCAAGTCAATTTAAAACATCTTCTAAACACAACTGTCTTGAAGTAAAAAAAATCCAATGTATAGGGATCCTTCTTCATCTTGAAACTGAGGCTAAAACGTTCTTTGGTTTTGAATGGGAAATAATTCATGATTACTTTGGACAATCTGAAGTGAAGTTTTCTTGATCTTTCGTAGGCCTAAAAAGTTGCTTTGGGATTAATTTATTTAGCCTCAAATTCTGAAGTTGAGAAGAAACTTGTGGAGATGCTTCTTCCACCTATTAGAACAATAAGAATAAACTTAGTTTTATAAGAATATACCCAGTCCACCGTATGTACTTCTATTCCCTTGAACTCTTTCTGAAGAAGAAATAATACATTTCCTCCAAACCTTGCAATGCCCGAGCAACCAGAGCAATATGCTGTAGCTTCTTCAAGGATTACATCTCCTGTGGCTCACCATGAGTCTGCAGCCCTCAGTTTGGGGTCCAGCATGTAAAAGGAACTATTTACTAAATAAGTACATGTGTCTAACTTCCAAAGGTATGGTCTGGGTTTGCTTCTAAGTTGTAAGTGCAGTACAAAATTAAAACAAAGGTTCCTTATTCAAACATTAAAAATTTCAAGATTATACTAATGTACTAATGAGCAATTTAAAAACACAGGTCCCAAGCACATGATACTGTACAGCTGCCCAGATTATGTGCTCAGGAACACAGCTCTACATGCAGGAAGGTGCAGCGCTCCAAGGCCAGCATCATGTTCTTCATATTACTACTGACTTCCACACACTACTCAACAGGCTAGCATGATCATGAAGTTTCACCATCATAGAAAATGAGGAAAATAAACAGTTGATCTTCCCAATTAAATACATTCATTTTACAGCACTGTGGTGGTTAGTTTTATGTGTCAATGTGGCTAAAGCCATAATACCCATATATCCAGTTGCATATTCTTCCAGACATTTCTGTGAAGACATGTTTTAGGTGAGATTAACACTTCAGTCAGTTAATCTGGATTAAAGTGGATTAGTTAGTCTTCAGTGCGTAGGCTTCATCCAAAGAATCAGTTGAGGGCCTTATTAGAAAAGAGACTGTCCTCCCCCAAGGAAAAAGGAATTCTACCAGAAGACTGCTTTCAGACTCCTATTTCAGCATGATCAAAATTTCAGATTTGCCACTCTATTCACATGAACTAACTCCTTGAAATAAACTCCATTCTGATGGATATACAGACAGATACTCATATCTAATGGTTGTCTCTCTGGCAAACCTTGATTAAGAAAAGGACTGCCCTCTATTCAGAAATTATATGACTATGTCCTCCCTCATTTTTCTGATAGCATGTGATTTTTGTTTTAAATTCTGGAAATCACTGATTTATATGACACATTTAAATAGTACTTATTCATGTTTTTATCTAAAGAAACACTTCTATTTTCTTTTTTTTCCAGGAGTAGGGTAATGAGGCAAAATATCAAGTCAAGGTTAAGGACTTTTTCCAAAACTCAAAGACATGAATTCATTAAGAAGAACAAAGGCCTTGATCTGAGAAGGCTTTGTCATTGAGTATGGTCTTATGCCCCATAGAGACATTTCAGTCAAGAGAAGACTACAGATTAAGATTATAATGGAGCTAAGAAGTTGGTATGTGGGTTTTACAAGCATTTGGGGTGATGCTGATGTGAACAAGCCTAGTGCACTGCCAGTCAGGAAAGCATGGTACATACAACTATGTATGGGACAGAGTACCTGGTAATAATTACATTATATTTATACATTTGCTATAGTTTAACTGTTATTTTAGAGTGCAGCCCTTTATTTACAATAAAATGTTTACTATAAAACAGTCTGCTAAGTGACACCACCAGCAGCCCCAAGCATCTTACTCTCACAATACTGCGTCCTGACCACATCAAAAGGCCACACTGAGTTACTGACCTGTGCCACCTACCCTGGTGTAAAGACACTGCGATGTTTGCAGAACAACAGAAAGTCACCTAATGATGAACTTCTCTGAACTTATCAAAGTTTTAAAATTTTTGTCTTGATTATTGGTTGTTTGTCTAGCTTCTTGTTTCTGCAATACTGAAGATCAAACCCAGGGGCACTTTATCACTAAGCTAGCTTCCCACTCCATTTTTTTATTTTTTATTTATTTATTTATTTTTATTTTTTATTTATTTTTTTTTTTTAGGGAACCAGGGATTGAACTCAGGCCCTTGCACTTGCCAGGGAAGTGCTTA
>NDGN011521909.1:356-11343 GCA_002564285.1 Tympanoctomys barrerae | reverse complement strand
TCCTTCCTTCCTTCCTTCCTTCCTTCCTTCCTTCCTTCCTTCCTTCCTTCTTTCCCTCCTTCTCTTCCCTCCATCCCCCTTTCCATCCTTCCCTTCCTCCTGACCTTCTCATATCAGGAATCAAATCCAAGGTCTTTGTGTTGAGTTACATCCCTAGCCACTGATTGGCTGGATGATTGATTGTGAGACAGGGCCTTGCTAAGTTGCCCTTACTGGCCTTGAATTTGTGAGCCTCCTGCCCCTGCCTTCCATAGTGTTGGAATTAGTTTGTGCAACCATGCCTGGCCAAGTAAGAATAATTTTCTTAATTCTGTGATTTCTTGTAGTTGTCCACTGTTTCATTCAGCAAGGTTGGAAGCCACTTATTGCAGTTAACACTCTCTACATAGACAGCCTAAGTCCCAGGGCTGCCAGGACCCTCAGCTGAGATGCCCGCAGCCTCCTAGCTGAGTTCTAAGAGACATAATGGGTGTGACATTGTAAACAAGGTGGGCCACAAGTTCTTTTGATTTCTTTCCTCTGAAGACTTTCATGGCCTTTGATTCAGGTTTCTAGTGTAACAAAGTCTGCCTTCCATCCTGGTTTTAAAAAGGATGTGCCCATCCATCTTGCCTGTAGTGCAAAGAAACTCAGTGTAATCTCCTTAGCATGTGACATTTTAGCTAACACCCCCTGCACTTGAAATTGATCTCAGAGAAAGGTTGCAGAAATCATTTAAAAATAGGAGTTTTAAAAATGAAAAATCCTTTCAAACAACCCAACAAAAGTGAGATCATATTGGAATTCCTGGAGTCCATTTGCTTATCATGAGGATGGTTATTGAAATTTCCCAAGAGGAGCTGCAACCGATGCTCTGAGCTAATAGCAGGTGCACCCCTAATCTCCATCGATGTTCACTTTCCCATGGTGTTCACTTTTAAAGCAATGTCTGAGGCGCAGCAAGAGTTCGGGCTGCACTGGGTGGCAAGGGGGAGGGCAGGCACTTGCAGTGGGCCTTGCCTTGGGCCTGCTGTGGTGTGGGGGCTTGGAGGCTCAGGATGAGAATGCCAGGGGCTTGGACACAATCAAGCACTGAGGAGGAGCAGGGTGAGGTCATGTGTGTGGGTGCTGGGACAGACGACCCCTTGCTCCAGGGGTTGCTAGAGCTTGGTGACTCAAAGACATGGTGTGTAGTAAAGTAAATCCCCTAAAAGTTTTTTTAAAAATTAATTTTCTCCTCTGAACTGTAATAGCCCTAATTTTCAGATCTGGATGCATGCGACCACACACACAAAGGTTGTGTGCTGGAAAACACATTTGTTGTTATAATATTTCTTTAAACATGTGCCTGTAGGAGCTACAGAGGTAAAAATATTTGTTTTCCTCAAGGCTGCTTCAGGACTGGAGTACATTTGGTCATCTGAGCCTTTTTCATGCTATTGATTTGCTCAACATGTGAGAGACAGGACTGAGGTCTCGCTAAGGGCTGTCTGGGAAAATTAGTGCACCAGTGAGGCTCTTGCTTCACGGCTACACCCACTCCACGACCAGGCGCTCTGAACAGGCTTTGCATCTGGAGAAAAGCCCTGGCCCTGCTGGTCCTGGAGCTGCAGTCATGGGAAGTAAGTCCTGACTTTATTACTGCACCATGAGAGACTGAGCCACCAACACGCCCATTCAGTGCCTGATCTCTTGCATGGGGGAATGAACCATAATCACTTATTGCAACTTTTAAAATAATAAACTGATACCCCCAGGGGACTGAGGTTGGCTCCCGATAATGTGGGTCCCAGTAATGTAGCAGCCATGGACCCTGTCATGTGCCCAGAGACTTTATGTATTCACCCGGTAAATCCTTGCAGGAGCCTGGGGTAGTCTCCCCATTTGGCCCACGATTATCAGAGCTCATAGTTAGGTAACTGCCATGACACCATTCCCTAGTAATAGGGACTGGAGAAGAGAAGCACAGCAGGAAGGGCTCCACAGTCTTGTGCTGAAGGAGAGCATTGTGCAAACAGTGAAGGGCGGCCCAGATGTTCACTGCTCTTGGGATCGCTGGGAGTCCTTAGTACAGTCGCATCTGTGCTGCCCTCTGGGCTCCGAGGCCTTTAACCTGCAGCAAGTTCTCACCCATTCATCAGGTGGGGTCATTCGTTCCTTCCCCAGCAGCATGCTGATCTCAGCTGGAATTTCAAGGGCTCCTGTCAGTCTTCCACGTGTGTTCAGGCCAGAGATGACAGGAAGCCCATGGAGGAGCACAGAGCCCTTCCTTTCCCTCTCTCAGCCCAGACAGGAGCAAGCCGTGAGTGGGAAGTGAGTGGGCCAGCTAGGCTGCTCCCACCTGCTGTCATGAGGAGGAGATTGGGGCACAACAGAGAGGAGACCAGCACGGGCGCAAGCAGGGCCCTGGTTGGTTGGATGGGACTCCTTGTGGGGCCCAATTCTGTTCCAAAGGCACATTCACAGGTCTGACAGCTGATCCAAATCACAGACCCAATGAGCGCAAGGCAGCAGAGTTTACTATTTTAAAAACCTTCACAAGTGAACAAAAAACAAATCAAAACAAAACAATGACTTGTTTTGTTGTATGTTTCGGCTGACCCAGGTTTCAGGTTGAGCCAAGCTCATCTTGCCTGCTGGGAGTAACGAAAGGGGAAAAGTATAGAGACATCCGCAGAGCCCTTCCCAGGTCCTTCCGAGCTTCCACCCCTTCTTGTCCACTTCCATCTTCTCTCCTTTCTTCTCTTTCTTTCAAAATTAAGGAACAGAAATTATATTTAGGAGAAAGGTGGATTTATTATTTTCTCTGAGACTAAAGGCACTGTTGTAAATTCTACCTGGTTAATTTAGAAAGATCACAAGAGGTCTCTGGGATTAAATCATAGGTCACCCAGAACAGCCCCGGAGCGGTGTCCTCAGAATCTAGTACAGATAATTTATGCTTTTGGGGGAGATGTTTTAGTCAACTACTTTCATGCCCTACACTTTACTTTAAAAGTGAATAAAAATAGTAAAAACAAATAGAAAAATAATTTTACTAAACAAAACAATAGAAATTGAGCAATGATTGCTATATTTCCATATTGTGGTCCCCTTTATACAAGTTGGCAAAATTGGTTAAAAACTAAAAAAGAGAGGAAAAAATATTTGAGCACTAGCTAATCCTTTCAATAGACCAGCAGAAATCAGTATTACAATTCTGTGCACTATCCTGAGTATATATACCTGTTTTCCCTTCCTCCTTTCTTTTATTCTTTCCCTCTTTCCAGTTGTCCCTTCTCTTTGAGCAATGCCTTTCCTTTTCACAGTATCTATTGTACCTTTCAGATTTTATTTATTCTTTCAGGTTCTTACATTAGGGAGCCAATATGGTGTTTACACATGTGGGTCTGATGTATGAGTGTGGTCTCTAGTTGTATCCATTTACCTATAAAAGCCTCAAGTTTATCTTTCTGAGAGCTGAATAATAATCCATTATATAAAAATAGCACTTTTTAAATTGATTCCTCAGTTGATGGACACTTACATTGTTTCCAAGATTCATCTATGACAAATTGTGCTGCTAGAAACATAGGTGCACATATATTGCTGTAATATGATGCTTTCAGTTCTTCTGGAAAAATGTCCAGGAAGGAAGTAGCTGGTTGTATGGGACTTCTTATCCTAGTTTTTTTAGGGGTCTCTACACTGATTTCCACAGTGGTTGTCTATGTCTACACTCCTGCCTACAGTAAAGAAGAGTTCCTTTCTCCCCACTGCCCCACCAGCATTTGCTTAGTGGACTTCTTGATGACAGCCATTCTTTCTGGGATGAGATGGACTCTGCATTAATTTGTATTTCTCAAATGATCAATGCTGTTGAACATTTTTTTCATATATTTTCCATTTGTATTTCTTCAGTTAAAAGTGTGCATTCATCTCAAATGCCTATTTTTGGATTGGGTCTTTGAATTTTGGAGTCCAGATTTTTTAAAAATTATTTATATGTTCTAAATAGAAGTCCTTTGTCTGAGGGACCGTTTTTTCATTTTTTATTTTTATGTTTTTTGTGAAACTAGGGATTGAACTCAGTCCCTTGCACTTGCCAGGCAAGTGCTTATTCTACTGAGTTATCTCCCTGGCCCCGAGGGGACAGTTAGCTAAAATTTTTTTCCCAATTCCTAGGTTTTCCTTTTATTCTGTTGGTGACTTTTATGTGTAGAAACTTTTCAAAAAGATAAGATCCCAGTTGTTGATTCCTGGAAGCATTTCTCATCCATTTTTTTTTTTAAATGAACTCTGTCTACACCTATGTGTTCAAGATTTTTACTTAGTTTCTCTTCCAGGAAATTTATTGTTTCTGTTTTAATATTTATATCTTTAATCAATTTTGACTGTAGCTTAGAACATGGTGATAGAGATGGATCTAGTTTTAGTCTTCAGCATGTGGAAAGCCAGTTTTTCCAGCACCATTTATTAAAGTTGCTTTCTTCCAGTAAACATGTCTGGCCCATTTTTCAAAGATAAGGTGGCTGAATGTGTTTGTGGTTGTGTCTCAATTTTCTAAGCTGTTCCATTGATCTCCAGGTCTGTTTTTTTTGCCAGTACCATGTTGATTTTATCACAGTAGCTTTGCAGTACAGTCTCAAGGCAGGGATTATGATGCCTCCTGCCTTTCCTTTGTTGACTAGGGTTGCTTTTGCTATTTTAGATTATTCTGAAAATGACCTTACTGCCAAGACTATTATGCAGTTTCAGTGCAATTCCAGTTAAAATGCCAGGAGTATACCCCACAACTCTAAGAAAACATTCCTAAAATTCACATGCCTTCTATTTTCACTTTCACTTAAGCGAATGCCCCATTCGCTCAAGTTCCAGTTAACCCTTGATTTTTTTTAAAAGCAGGTTGAATTAGTGAAAGAAAAATGTCAAAAACAGTTTTCATTGGGATTTGAATCTAAATCTCTGCTGTGATCTTATTTGGACTGTGGAATGCTGTTAGTCCATCTATTAAAGTACCTAATTCAGGCTTATTTCTCCCAGGTGTATATGTATACACATACTGGGATATTAGTCTTATTGCTGAGCACACAGATTCTAACAGAAATGTATTGTTCAGAGTGCCTTTTGTGCCTTAGATTCAGAACTTCCAAACTTGATTAGCACAAGTTCTGAGGTGACACTGGAGGAGGTATGGCATTACACTCAATCCCCTTCTATGTAGCTCCACTTCCACAGTGCACAGATGACCAACTGTGACGGGAAAATATTAAATGGAAATTCCATATGTTTTATATAACCTTTAGCAATAGTAAATTTACTCTAATGGTTTTATAGGAGTCATTAATCTCTTCCTATGCCTACTTTGTAAATTAAACTTTGTCATAGCTATATGTGATAGAAACAAAGAGTGTGTAGGGTTCAATGTTTTCCACAGTTTTCAGACATGTATTGGAGGTCTTGGGCTGCATACCAGCAACCATGGGGGATCACATTAATGTAATATTTCTTCCTAAGGGAGGTGAACAGGAAAAGCATTGCTGCACCTATTGAGAAGAAATAGAACAGTGCCAGAGACTTTAAAGCTATTGACTCAAGGTAACACTGGAAGCCACACCATGACATTCTAGATATTTTTCTCAAGTGCAAAAATGGTTCATTTTATTCAGTGTCTAGAGTAATTAACCAAGTACAAGAGCAATGATACAAGAAGAGTGGTAAATCATTGTTTTTACTCAATTGTTTTGTTAAGTTAAATCTACAAAGAAGAGTAATCAAGTCAATAATCGAATAATTAATTACTACATGCCTAGGAGGCAGCATCTGACACGCTAGAAGGTGTGCACAGTGAAGCTGCTGAAATAAATGCTGTGCTATGCTGTTGTCTCCTCTTTCATCTCCAAAAGTCTTGGACACTTCAAGAGGATGAACTGGGAGAGGGACGCACAGGAGAAGGGAAGGTTCTGTTGCAATGAGGTGTACATCAGTTCTCACAACCTTGTCTTGGGCGGCTGCTTTCCGCAGACATGAAAGCCAGTGCAGAAGTCACACCCCAGCTGCACCCCAGTTCCCACCATTAAACAGCCCAGATAATACTCATCTGCTGGTGACTGTTTCCAAGCACAGAAGTCAAGGAGGGAAGTAGGATGCTCCCACTGCACAACTTCCCACCACATAACTGGGCATGTACAGAGGAATTCTGGTGGTTTCTGCCAACATGGAACCAGCTGAATGACACACATTAATGCTTTATTGTTTTAAATCTGAGCTCTGCAAATGTCTCACTAGGGGTATCGTGCACTGCTTCAGTTTAAATGATGGACTTCATTTAAGAAAGCAGCACTCACAAAACCTGCCAAGGGGTGAGAAATTGGGGGCAAAAAAGAGAAATTTAACCAACCTGGGAGGGGACTTCTGGCGAGACAAGACTCAGGCTGACAGTAGCCCTTAACTGGGAAAACCCCGGAATTGTAAATCAGGACCTCACTGAACACAGTATGGGGAAACCCTTCTGTGCTCTGACCTCAGGATTCTATTTCACTCCATCCTTCCACGTGACACTTCTCACCTGCTTCTGATGGGCGGGGCTCCTTCAGGCCCATGTCTCCTCCACATATGCCAGCAGTGCCTGGTAATTAGCACGTGCTCAGCAGAAACTTGCGTCACGAAACAGCCATTCGGGGCTGGGGAGAAAGCTCAGTGGCTTAAGCATCTTCCTGGCAAGCACGAGGCCCTGAGTTCGATCTCCAGGACCAAAATAAGGAAATGAATACATAAGTAAACAAACAAATAAATGAAAGAAACAGCCATTCATTTTGTTGTTTGTCTTCATAGAGTCATGGTTTCCAGATCTCTTGGGATGTTGTTACGGACAGACAAGAAGGGTTTCACCTGCCAATTCAAGCCCTGGGTCTCACCTCAGCACCATTAGCACAGCTCCTAGTACAGCCGTCAGCTTAACAAGATGTGTTTCTTTCCAAAGGGCTCTGAATTACAGCAGCAGTCTAGACAGGATGGCAGAAAATGTTCCTAGAAAAATATTAAATGTCAGTGCCAGGCCGTGTGAAGCAACAGAGGAGGAGTACAGGAGTTCAGGGCACGCGAGACTGACGTGGGCGGTGAGGGTCGGGAGGCAGGACCGGAGGCGCGGGGGAGCTCGGGGGAGGGCGTGCAGCCGCCACCTGAGGCGCCAAGCGGGAAGCCAGGACGCTTGGGCGAGGCTGTTCTTCTTTATTTTTTGAATTTTTAAAAGTTTATGGTTTAAGTATTCACTGCAGGGAGCGCACACAATCCTTGCAGAGGATAGATTGCCTCTTCAAGGCCGGAAGGACTTGGCTTCAGACCTCCTGTCTGGCCTTCCTCTTTGGCATTTTCCACTGTCGAAAGAAAGGCAGAAGCGACGCACACCGCCGTCTGTACCGTAGACAGTACCCTGGGCGTTGCGGCGATTCAATAAGGGTTATTACTGAAAAGAGTAATAAAGCAGCAGGAGTAATAAAAGAGACCGATAGCCCTGGAGAAAAGCAAAACTAACCGGAAATAATGGTGCTTTTGGATTCAAGTCAGGGACCAGGAAAAGACGCCAGAGAAGGTTAAAGCATATCTAGAATCCTTTAATAAATAAATCACTTTAAAGGGAATGTGAGAGACTTGTGTCTCGCTTGCTTTCCTTTCGTTTGGCAATTCTCCAGAGCCCGTATCCTATCAATCCTTTCTAATGAGTTCTTGGTTTGTATGCCTAATTATTCCCCAATGTCATATTAGCCGAGGACTTGAGAGAATTGTGCTATTTGTAAAACAATGTGCGAAGAAGGAAGACAAATATCTTTCCTTGCCTGAAAAATGAATCACTGCTGCATAAGGAGTCCACTCTTGCCCATCCCCCTCCCTTCATCCCGAGTTGTCTTGTGGGTCTTTGGTTTGAGTTGGTTCCTTTTATTTATTAGAAGACATTGATGCCACACAACCCTAACAGACAGCCCAGGGTTCCCCACAGCCCTAGCAGACAGCTCGGGGGTTTTTGAATGTTTTGTTACTCTTCAAACACAGATTTAAATCTTTTTGACATATCATGTAAAATGTCACTTAGCTTAAAATAATTAAATGACCCTGAGCAAGTGAATGGTTTAAGTAGAGTCTCAGATTCAGGTTATTTGCAAGGTCTAGATTCTTTCCAGTTGCACTGCTTTACTTTTACAGAGCTGGAAACATCACAAAACTTTTCAAGCAACCTGAATCACATCTCTGTACCCCCGTGGAAGCGAGTCTCTTAGATCCCACTCCAGTAATGGCAGCAGCAGGTCTAATAGCCAATATCCAAGGAACTACATCAGGTAGGGGGTTACGTTTGAGTGTATAGGCAAGATTATGTCTTTTTTTTCCTTTCACACTTATTTATTATTGTTTGGCTAAAGAATCCATATATATGGCCTTTGTTTTGCTGAGACTATGTTTTTTTTTTTTTTTCTGTTTTGTTTCATTGTGTTTTACTACCCAGCTTTCCCATCGTACTTGAGAGGAGAAAACATGGTAGGATGGTGGGACAGGGGAGGAGGCCTCTCTTATGTACGTTTCTATAATATGCCAGATAAATTACCTGTTATCATATATAAATGTATGTATATATACATATTAATATAAAATCCAAAAAGCAATATCATTAACCACGTTTTGGGGGGTACTAGGGATTGAATTCAGGGCCTTACTCCTGCCAGGCAGGCACTTATGCCCCTGAGCTCTCTCTCTAGTCCCTTCATTAAATAGTTATCATTTTTCTCTTAACAATTTTACTTCTATGCAGATTGGCAAACTTCATAAAAATGAACTGTAATAAACATTCTCATAGATAGAATTTACACGTAGTAATTTGTACACAGTGTGTCATTTTTCTAGCCCTATTTACATTGTTTTTTGTTTGTTTTGTTTTGTTTTTGGCACAGGCCCTCACTATGAGGTTAGCCTGGGCTTGAGCTCACAAGCTCAGAGTGACCCTCCTGCTTCACCCCTCTGAGCGCTGGGCTCACAGGTGTGCACCACTACGCCCAGCTTTTAAATGACATTATAAGCTAAGCTGATCTTCATGAATCCTGAAGCTAACATCATGTAAAGCACACTCTGGCAGTTTCCTCTTCAGCTCTGCAGAGAATCCCGAGCCCTCTTCCTGCCCTGCCTTTACTCCTCTCATCCACTTCTGCTTCTACGGCCTTCCTGTGCACGTCCCTTGCTCCTGACCCCCAAACTGGCCCTTGGGCCTGGCTGCAGACCTGGCTCCTTTCCCCTGGCCTGAAGCCTTCGCCCGCTCTTCTGACGCAGCTGTGCATCCCACCTGGCTCTGCCTGCTCCTGGTGC
Organism: Tympanoctomys barrerae; assembly: GCA_002564285.1. NCBI lineage: Eukaryota > Metazoa > Chordata > Mammalia > Rodentia > Octodontidae > Tympanoctomys > Tympanoctomys barrerae. The sequence continues at coordinate 2,037 of NDGN011521909.1, read as the reverse complement.
CTGGCAACGGCATGCACCTCGCAGCCCAGCATGGCCAGGTCACTCCCTCTGGCTGGACCTGAAATGCACAGCAGGGAAGGAGTAGTTTTTGCAAGAGGCTGGAGCCAGCTTATGGAAGCCTAGTGTGAGTGGGGGCACAACAAAGAACCTAAGACCCCTTTCTGTACACACTGTGGCCCTGGCTGAGCTTGCAAAATAGGGTGTATTTGCGATTGATGAATTTGGCTTTTGTGTATAGAGTGAGATGCAGAAGAGAAAGCATGGTGACAAGAGGCTTGGAGGACCCACTGCTTTAGCGTCCTCAGTGGGTTATGCAAAGGAAGTGCAAGAGAGGCATTTAAATAGGCCTTCGTGGAACGTGTTAGTCCCGTGGTGGTGGGACTGCTAATGCTGTCCACGGTGACTACTGCATTGATCTGACTGTGCCGTGCACCACACCGTGTACTTTATAGGCAAGGCACTTGTTCACTGAATCTTGTTGAAATGGAAGGCGGACGTGGATATTTTTCTAAGGCACAAATCACAAAGCAGAAGAATAGTCTCAGGAAATGCCCAAGTCCGTAGAGCTACGTGGGCTTCGGATCTGATGGTTTGCACTGTTCAGATCTCGCTCTCACCTGCGTTATCTTGGAATGAGCGGCGAGGCGGAGGAGCACAGAGTACCCTAAGCTGTCCTGTCGGCGACACAGGAAGTGGTTTCTGGGGGCGGGGAAGCATTCTTTGTAACTGTAATTAAAGCTCCAGTGATTGCTTCTGAACTTCAGGCAAGAATGCTTTCTATTCAGCGGTAAACTGGAGTTACCAGCCCGCCCTCCTCCTTTCTCCGAGTCTCTCGCACCCCGCCCCGCGCCTGCGTGCATGGGCTTGAGCAGCTGGCGTTGCTACAGCTTCGCTCAAATCGTGATTGCAGGATTCGCCTCCTGTTGCTGCAGCTCCAGCGCCACGGAACGAGCCTCCTGATGGACTCACAGGCACCAGTCGACGTGCCACCTCGCACTTGCTGCTCCTTTCTGTACAAATGAAACTGCTGCCAAACGTATTTGTTATATCTTGGCACAAAGTGTCACTCTGAGTTTGATCAAAGCCAATGCACTCAGCTAAATTTTAGGGGAGCGACGTTACCTTCACTAGAGGAGAAGGACATATGCAGACCCCAGGACAGGCTGTTAAGTGCCATGCTTATTTTAGGTTTCTAACTATATAGAAAGAATTTCTTTTTTCTAAGACCAACTTTCATTATAGCTGCACACATACTAAAAGGGTAGTTAGCTATAGCCAAAGTAATAAATACATATTACAGGAGATTAAATTATTGAGAATGAGCCTTTTATGTCTCTCCTGGTTGAAATGTAAGTTCTGGTGTGGGAGGCTCATTAACTCCAGGCCTCCAATCCTATTGCACGTGCGTTTCCGGGTTCCTCTTCCCCTACCTCTGCTGAGCTAAGCTCCTAATTCTTCTTACCCYGCCTATTTCCCATAAGTCTCCTGCTATGCCCCCGGAGGTGGGACTTCCTGTCATAGCCGGTTGCCTGGTTACCCGCGCCTTTTAGCCGCCGACGTCATTTCCCTATGCCTCTTCTATATATACCCAGAGTTTCCTTTGGATAAAGAAGACTTGATCAGAATCCTGTCTTATCTGCACTTCTCGCGTCTCCTGTCCTTTGTCCCCTCCTCAATTCCC